>OMNN01019760.1:0-11951 GCA_900302755.1 Chromis chromis
GCTAAAAGTAATAAATAGCTAGCTAAAATAATGGATTAAAGGGTTAGCTAAAAGTAATAAATAGCTAGCTAAAATAATGAATTCAAGGGTTAGCTAAAAGTAATAAATAGCTAGCTAAAATAATGGATTAAAGGGTTAGCTAAAAGTAATAAATAGCTAGCTAAAATAATGGATAAAGGGTTAGCTAAAAGTAATAAATAGCTAGCTAAAATATGTGATACAAGCATAACCGATTCTGCGTGGTCTAAAATGTATGATTCGGTACCAGAATCATCCATATTGGGCAAGTCTGTGTATATTTATTGTGAAAAGTAATATTTCGGTATTGATTATGGCGGCCATCTTGAAAAAATGGCAGCCATCTTGAATTTCAGGTGGCCAGCATATTTTTTTCAAAAAGGTAACCCCCAAGGAGTATTTGTGCCAAGTTTGGTGCTTGTATCACATTTTGAACGATTCACCTGAAAAAAATAATTTATCTGCTGCACTAATTTGTATTGTTTAACGTTTGAAAACATGCTACGTGTTTTGTGGCCATACCTCCTTGTGGATGCCCGATCCCGTCAGATCTCAGAAGCTAAGCGATGTAGGGCCTGGTCAGTACCTGGATGGGAGACCGTGAGGGAACACAAGGAAGCCTGGGTGAATGCAGTGTGAGAGTGAGAGGTTGGTGGTGGTCGGAGGGGCCGATGGTGTCTTTGCGTCTTTGAGTGTCTAGAAAAGCGCTATATAAAACCAATGCATTATTATTATTGTTAAGTGGTGCTGTGGTTTCCCAGTATGAACAGACTAAAGAATGATCCTGTCGCTGAGGATGTTTGATGCAAGTAAAATAACTGCTTTAAATTCAATGTTGGTGTTGTTGGATTTTGAGTGACATAAGAGCCGACTTAGAGGCATCTTGGTGGTTCTGTCATCTCTCTACTATGAGTATAGACAAAATTGCCCAAAACGCTATGAAAAAGACGATTTTGAAAAAGGATTTCTATCCACCCATGTATTTAGCAAAATGAGTTTACAATGTAAGACGTTTATGACAGTCCTGGGGGTTAGATGGATTTACAAAGCTGGTAAATGGTAAATGGTCTGCACTTACATAGCGCCTTCCTACCTTAGTGGTACTCAAAGTGCTTTACAATGTGTTTCCCATTCACCCATTCACACACCAATGGCGACAGACTTCCATGCAAGGTGCCTGCCTGCCATTGGGAGAAACTTCGGTTCAGTGTCTTGCCCAAGGACACTTGGAGGGGCCGGGGATCGAACCGCCAACCTTGCAATCAGTGGACCACCTGAGCCACAGTCGCCCCACAAATACAATAAGAGATTTCATAAAAATAAATATGCAGCTCACAGAACATTTTATTGAGATACACATTGTTTTATCCAGCAAAGATCTACCTGTGATAATGAGTGTTAGACAATTAATAAAATCTGATGTAATTAGTAAATGCAATCGGACTCCAGTCTAGCTACGACAAAGAAAGATTTGTGCTCTCAGTCTGAATATAGAGCCACCTTTTATTACTCAGGAAGCCAGTGAGTCCTTCAGCTCCTCCAGAGCAAGACTCGCCCCTAATAATCACTGTGACCCCTTCTATTTTTGTTATCTTCTGTAGGATCCAGTCCTCGCTGAGATACTGCAGAACAATAAGGACCAGATTGCGTGTTACCATGAACACGACTCCCTGCTGGACCACAAGGAGGAGGAAGCCCTGAGTGAGGAGGATCGCAAGGCTGCATGGGCCGAGTACGAGGCAGAGAAAAAGGTAGGCAACAAGCAAAACACGCATCCGGATCCAAAGTCAAAGGCACACATATACAGTACTTAGCCCTTGTGTCCATCATTCTCCAAAGCACTGACATCAAAGTGCAAGGTGAGCTAAGCGAGGCCCCACTTTGGTTTGTCAAGATGTGTGAGTTAGTGTTGGATCTGTATAATCCTTTCATCACCTAGACTAAGCAGATGACAGGGCCTCCCCTTACTCTGGTGATGGTCATTTTGGCCCACCATCAGGCTAGCGATCTGCTATACAAATCACTGAGGCTGTCTAAGCAGTGTCAATGCTACTTACAGCAAGTACGTGGGTCCACTGAGGGTTAGGGACTCCTCTTCTGCACGCACATACACAGTTGTCTCCTCTTCCCACTCCTTTCTTGTGGGGCAATTAGCAGGGTTTATTTGGAGAAGCGTATGGGGAGGGGGGTGATGTTGTAAGAGAGCAGGAGCAGGTCTCCTCTCCCCCTCCGTGTAATCCTAGATTCTAATTCACTCTAATGATTATTTTTCCAACACACTCTCCCTCCTCTGCCCTCTGTGTCTTAAGCGGCTTTTCCCCTCAGAGCTCTTCTGCTTTTCTAGAGAACAGAGGGTTCCCAGTCGCAGGAAAAACAGTGGCGCTGAGGTCAAGTGTGAGGATTTCAATTGCATTCACATCACAGCAATCTGTCTTTCAGTAAAGATGCAGAAATAGTCACTTTCATCCCCAAGAGGCTGTTCAGTATCATGTTGTGTACTCTGTGCTTTGTCGGAGAAACAACTGGAACGTAACCGAACCTCTGCTAATGTCTTCACAACTTAAGCGTTGGCCGGCGGTGGCCAGGAAAAGCTATGTGTATGAATATCAGATTTGCAAGTCAGGAAATGGGAAAAACTGAGAACGTGATCAGGTGGCCAAAACGAAGCTGAACTCAAGAGCCTTTGGTCTCGCTGGGATGACTTCAGCTTTGTGCAAAGAGGCTCATGTCATAAATTCACATTTCAGGCGCTGAATTTTGGAAATGAAGTTAAGTCTAGATTTTGTGTCTGTCTGTCTGAAAGGTGTGTGAAAGCTGCTGTGGATGAAGTTCATGCGTGGCTGCTTGTTAATATGAAAAGTGAAGCGCGTGTATGTGTAGGTTCACGTGTGTCGTGGTTTTGTGGTTGTTGTGAGTTTTTGTAGTGTTTAGGTTTGCACACCTGTCTCTGACCACGTCCAAAGACCCCCGCTGGCCCTCAGCACACTCACACACACACACGCAGACACACACACACACACACATACACCCACCCCTACATACCGGATGGCCAGATTACAGGGCACGGGAAAACCATCTGCAGCAGAGACTCAATTACATACAAACATCGGCATCCTGCTGGCCTTTACTGGGACAAGACTGTTTACCTCAGGTCACTACTTTTAGACACGCAGTTAATACAACAGGAGCTGGCTGATACCAGACGACTTCTTGCTCATGTAGCATGAAACAAGTTAAATGTCTAAAGAGGTTAAAGCCTTGATGTCCAGAGACTGAATATGAAGTGAAGCGCTGGTCCCGTCTCTGTGTGAATGAGGTTGACAAGTGAAGTGAACTGTTGTCTCCGGTCAACCACAGTGATTGTTTACAGCCTCTCCCATCATGCCCTCGGTGGCACTTAACACCAGTCTAATTGGCCTCTTCCTCCTCTGTCTCTTTCTCTGTCTTTCATCTCTCAGGGTTTGTCCATGAGGACCAACTACCAGACAGCATACGCTCATGCAGACATGGGCAGCTCCAGCTACTTCTCCTTTAACATGGCGGCTTTGGCCTCCATGAGCAACCAGCAGCTGGAGGTAAGTAATGAGCTCCACATGCCCCTCTGCTGCCTCACACTCCTCCCTCTCCTTCCCCCCACGGCACGGCGCCCCACATTCCTCAGACCCCACTGCTAATTGTGACAACAGTCTAGTAGCGGACGAGCCCTGTTCTGCCCTGCTCCTCCACCTAGCAGTTCATAATGCTGCATGTCTGGGGCAGCAGCTATTATTACACAGCGACTGAGGGAGAGGACAAAAAGTCCAAGAGGCAGTTTTTCAACAAGAAAGTCAAATTAGTGTAAAAATGTTGCATGCTTTCTTAAATTCTTGTAAGTATCGCATGTGAGATATTAAGTTGTTCCAGCCGTGTCCTTGTAAGCAGGCACACTGCAGAATCTGGCAGACGACAGATTCTAGAGGTCAGAATCAAAGTAATTTTAGTTTTGTGTTGCTTTCACATTCAGCACAGCAGGAGTAGTGTTAATTTGTAATCCTGTAATCCTGTTTCTGGTCACTTGATGAATACAAATCTAACATTTGGACTCTCTTTGTTTTGGGCCTACTCCTCCTTCATCAGCTAGTCGCTAACATTATCTGTCTGCTATTTGGTGCTGGGAAGAGTTAATCAGTTACAGCTTTTTTGTTAGTAGTTGCTGGAAGTGGTGAGACTGAACAATACAGTAAATATGCAGGCTGTAAAAACAAAATAATGAGCTAAAAGAATTTCTGTAGAGCTGCACAGGTGGATATAATTCACCGCGGATTTCACTGTGAGTGAGGCTTTTTGACATTACTCACTTTATTTAGTGTTAATCTTATAAATATTGATAAATACAGGTTTAAGATGTATGTGCTACATTCTGTTGTTTTGTTTCTTAATAATAATAATAATAATAATAATCTAAATTTTATTGATCCCCTTGGGGAAATTCCTTCTCTCCATCTGACCCATCCTATTCAAAGTTAACCTTAACTATACATACCAGGAGCAGTGGGCTGCCGCGGTGCAGCACCCGGGAGCAGTCAGGGGTTAAGGGCCTTGCTCAAGATTCCAACAGTGGCCGCAGTGGGGTTCGATCCCTTGACCTTCTGATCAGTAGACAGGGGCTTAACCTGTTGCGGCACCACTGCCCCCCTCTTTTCTCTTCTGTCACAATTTTACTCACTGTGGACACATTTTTCACTGCAACATAAAGTCCTGCCCCTCTATGGAAACAGCACAACCATGGCTAGAAGTAGAGAGAACACAAAAATGTCTTTGGGCAGCAAAACAAAGTTATGCAATAGATTGTAAAAAAAAAAAAAAGAAAAGAAAAAACATTGAAGCTATCACAGCTGAATCAGATCCCCAGCCCCTCCACATGCCGAAGTGTCCTTGGGCAAGACACTGAACCCCACGATTTTCCCAACGGCAGGCAGGCACCTTGCATGGAAGTCTGTCGCCATTGGTGTGTGAATGGGTGAATGCGAAACACATTGTAAAGCGCTTTGAGTACCACTAAGGGAGAAAGGCGCTATATAAGTGCAGACCATTTACCATTCAAATAGGCAAAGCTCACCTGCCTCTTGTTTCATATTTTCTGTTTCCTTCATTTTTTGTTCAGGACCTCATAAACCAGGGAAGACAGAAAGTCATTGAAGCCACAAATGCTCTGAAAACTTTATCACGGGAGACACTGGAAGATATAATCGCCACAGTGGTGAGTGTCAGAGATCTTGCAGCACAGCTTGTAAATCAGTCTTCAATCGATGAACATAATCTTGATAACTGAACTGTCACCTGTCCCCTTAGTGGAAGGAGAACCCGTCATTCACAGAGAGCCAGGTCCAGGCAATGGCTCTGGGGCGACAGGCCAGCGTGGAGCTGGAGCTCAAGCGCAGGGAAGCCATTTACAGGGACGTCCTCACCAGGCAGCAGACGGTAAGAACCGCTCTGTGTACCAGCCACTTTGACTGATGAAGACAACCTCTGCAGTCACCAAGGCTTTTTCATGATGACATCTAAATCATAGCAGCTAGAACTTGGCCACACTGACACAGTTAGTTATTATCACAGTACTTGGTGTGCTTCAAGGACATAGTGTACACAGAAAACAGAAATAAATCACCATTACTAATGTAAGGCAGGTGGAAGCATTTGTTCAGTCACTCTTAAGAACAGTGAGAAACTTGAATAATGTCAGACCAAGAAAGGATGAATGATGGTGTACATGTGGGGTTTTCAGTAACCAGGTTAGTACAGGGTGTGTGAACTTTTCTTTAACTTCCCACCTTACCTGGTTTCTTCAAGTTACTTGTTTTTTCGAGATGAATTTTTCCATATTTGAGCTTTGTTTTTCTTGTCTGCTATCGTCACATGTGGCTTTGATATGTGGACTCTTAATTGTTCATCTGTTACTTAGTTGTGCTGTAGTTGTGTAGACATTTGGGGTTGCTTAAATGCCTCTGTTTGTGTTTGTCCAGCTGATGATGTTCGTGCAGAAGCTGATTACCAACAGGAAGGTGCAGGAGCAGCAGCTGGCCATGGCTAACCAGGCCAACTACCTGAACCAGCTGGCTCTGCAGAACGGCATGATGGGAGGCGGCGGGCTCAGCCAGATGGACCTGCTGGGGATTTACCAGCAGCTTCACGGCGTGAGCACCCATCAAGGCATGGGCAAGAATCCTGGGCCTTCCAAAGGCCTGTAGGTCAGAAGGACTCTTTCTCACCCCCCCACTCCTCTAGCTGGCTCCCAGTGGCCCAGTCCAAGCGAGGCCCAGTTGTCTGTAACACACTGTGAGACCCCTCAGAGCTCAAAACAAACTGGTGCACAAAGCCAAGGGTGAAGTAGTTCTGAGACTAGACTGCTGTCCACTGGGGCCTCAAGTGGGATAGACTCTCAGTCTTTTATTCTATAATTCACTGAGAGAAGGTGGAATATAATGTATAAATGACTGTGTGAAAGGTCTGTTAGGAATTTCAACAGAAAAAAACATGTATATACCGCCTTAATGTTATTCAAGTTCTATATCTTCATTTTTCATGTATTTAAAGACGAGTTCTACCCCCAATGCTGTTAAGCATTGTATTGTTTTCACCTTAAAAAGGGTTTCCTTATTTAAGTCGGTTTTTTATACAGTTTTAAATGCCTAACTACACCTGAGTGGGACCAGTGTCATGGGTGACAGGACTCTATGATGTAAAGCTCTTACATGCTTATTAGCCTCTGTAGATTCCTCCATCACTATCTGGCAAAGCAGACAGCAGGTGGTACTGCGAAGTCCTGCTCTTTTTGGGAGATGGAAGGAACTGATAAGTCAACAAAAACAACAAAAATACAAAAAAGTAAGGCCTTATATTCGTTTCCTAAAAGAAGCTCTGTAAAGATTTGAGAATCTTTTCTATTATGCTTTTAAGTGTTTACATTAGTTGTCGCTGAACATGATAATGGAATGCTTGTGTTGTTCAAAACTGCCTGCCAGTTCCTATGACCTTTTTGTAACATCATTCTCATTGTCACGTGTTGTCTAGCATAGCACTGTGCGTCCTGTTCATATGTTTATGTTCCACTTGTGTTGATCCCAAGCCTGGGTGAGTTACTGGGTCTCACAAAGCACAGCCACTTCAGCCGGGTGTCACAGGGCCCAAAACTTTACGCTTTACTTGTCTTTCAGAGTTTGAAATATCTGTTTCAAGATGGAGTCAACAGAAAGAGTAAAGACTGGAAAGCTTATTATAGCCGGCTGATTTGTGTCCTCTGCTTTGTGAGAAATGCTCTCCTGGACACTGTAGTCTCACCAGGCAGGCCCCCAGACTACTTGTATTCTACTTTGGCACATTCTTGCTTCTAAATGCTTAAACTGGTGTAGCTGTTAAAACACGAGGAATATGATCATTTCTCATGAAGAGACACCTGTTGTCTCTGGTTGACTCCTGTGTTAGCACAAGGTGTATTTCATAAATGTAGACAGTTTTTTTTTTCCCCTCCTCTAAGAATGTTCTTATGTTAGCAAATACACCAACATGATTTGCCATGAATCTGATCCGCTATTATCTTGATAAGTATTTAATATAACATTTAATAAAGTGACCAAAAGGATGAGCAACTCGTGTTTGAGTCATTTGTATTTAACAACTAACATACTAGTGATTTTACAGTGCCTCGCTTTGCACTGACTGTTTATAAAGGGGGATATTTATTCATTTATGACTGCAGGTCTTTTAATTTTGGCAGAGAACAGAGACGGATGAGTGGAGTGGATGGGGAGTGATGAAAATATAACAAATGCCCAACGATCAATAAATGGCAAATTATGACTTACAATTGTAGGACTAGTTATGTTTCTTAATCACACATGTGCTTACTGTCCAAGAGTTCAATGAGAGTTAATATTGCTGAAGTCTACAGTAGATATGAAGCTGCAGCCAACAGCTGGTTAGCTTAGCTTAGCACAAGACTTGAAACACAGGGAAACCGCTAGCATGGCTCTCCCCAAAGAAAACAAAATAGTCTTGTTTGCCAGGCAACCAGTGGAGTCACTGTGCCTAACTAATAGCTACACAAACCCCAGGAAAACCACAAGGTTGTATTTTTGTACTTTGGTTTTCGTACAAGGTTAAACAAATGAGTTATAATGTGTTTGTTGGTGAGCTTCTTAGGAGGAAGATTTATTTACCTTTTTCCCTCCTTTTCCAGGCTTCATGCTAAGCTACGTTAACCATCTCCTGGCTTCAGCTTCATATTTATTACACAGATATGACAGTGGTGTAAATCCTCTTACAAATTCTTAACAGAAAGCCCAAAATTTAAACATTTCCTTTAACAGTTGGAAAACAGATAGCTGATATCCTGATGCAGTGTCCCTGTGTTTCACACCCATAGCACTAAGTGCCTTTTGTCCCACTCTGCCTTCAATCTTTCATCTATTTTTCCCTCTCCCGGTATTGTTTTCATTTCTCAGTCTGCCAGGGTTTTCCCCTGCATGTCTTTGACTTTTCCATTCCCTCCCCCCAGGGGAGCTTGCTCTCACAGCTTACAGATATCTGCCAGTGGAGAAACACTACAACTATTGCAGATGTTGAAATGTTGATCCCATCCCCTCTTAGCCCCAGATTACCACCACTCCAGGTTTGCAGCACATCCCCGCTGGTTCTCTGTGCAGCAGGCAGCTGTTTGTGTCCATTGAAAAGACCCGCTGCAGACTGACTACACTACAGAGCCTGTGAGGCCCCTGCAATGAACAACCAATCACTGCTCTTGAGCCACGCTGATGTGTAAAGCCAATTAGGAGTCGGGATCCAGTTGCATAAGGAATCTGATTTTGTACGGTGGATGTAGGCTGACTAAGACCTTATGGAGACAGAGGGGGCCTGTGCACATTACTTGATAATGTAACCCTGACTTGGTAAGGGGTTTATGAGGGCAAACTGGCATGGGGTTGCATGGGTGTGTCCTCTGGGAAAGAATCGGCAGTATCTTTTTACCTGATTTTCCTTCACTTTTGGACAGTCTGACAAATTGCCATGTGGTCAGTGCTTTCAAAGACATTACATTTGAGTTTTATTTTTTTTTTTAAATGACTTTCAATCTTTCATCACCCAAGGCTAAATCACTTTCATCCAAAGGAAAAGCGCTTCTTTCTATGTTGCAAAGATTGTTCTGTTTAAACAAAAACGGATCACCACAGTCAATAGAGCATCCATAGAAAATATGAAGGCCCTTCAGCCAACAGTGAGACCACCACTCGTAGCAACACCCTGCTAGCATTGACTGAAAATAAAAGGAAAGACATGCAACATTCACATATATTATATATCTGGTTTTAATTGATACATCAGACTTTAATCCAAGCAAAAATAGTCTCTCACAATGAGTTCTCGATAGCAGGACAATTTTATTGTCATGTTCATTGCAGTTCTTTTTTTTTGTTGCTTTTTTTTGGTGTCATTTCAGTAGAATCTGCAGTCCAGATAACTTCAAGTTCATTACAAAATAAAGTCTTTGCAATAAATAAATATATAGATTTACATTTATACTTTATATGTAGAAAATAAATATATTGTACATCTCATAAATAGGATCACCCATATGTACACCTCAGCTGCTCGCATTTTTAATAATGTTCCTGACACTCTGAACATTACAAGTCACCATCCTTTAAAGAAAACCCATCTTAGTCTTTACAACCACAGTCAGAGAAGTGCTTTCGTCCCGAGCGTAATTGCGTGTTTTGCATATAATTCCTACAAGGCGCTGCTTGATATTTTACTTAAATGGGATGAATGTGACGTTTAGACTCAGCTGGGACTCGGGATGTGCAGTAAGTGCTGTTTCATGGATCCCACAGTCATCGTAGAGATGTTGTTCCCCTCTTTTATCTTTGATTTGGACGAAAACTCAATAAAACTCCAGTTCACCTTCTAACAGACAGTCCTCTTACAGATTCTGTAGTACCTGACAATCCTAAACCCTTATCTTCTCTCCATCTTAGCATATGTGGAATGTGCTCTCTCTTACATATGTTAACGTAACTGTGCATGACAAATGCACAATGTGACACCCGCAGTGCTTTCTGTCATTTAGAGCTCCTAAAAGTCTCTTCAAACCAGCTTAGTGCTGCTCAAAACCACAAAGAGCCACGTCTCCATTTGTCGTCACTTCAGTATCTACACTGGAAAAAGTGGTTATTGAGAAGCCATGGCACCTGATTCCATTTTCCTGATCGACCCACAGCTGGGCAGTCACGAGGGGCCTCCTTCGTCCATGTCCGCAGTGGTTTTTATGAGAAAGCTTTCCCTCCTTTTTGAGGTCACAAGTCCACTGCAAAGAAGCAACATCCAGGAACATGCACAATGTTTATGTCACTGCCGTACGTGCTTGGCAGTGGGCCGAGGTGCAAACACAGTGACCTCAGGGGGAGCTGAGGGTAAACAGTTCTGTACCAGGTCTAAAATATCCACAACACCCACCCCCTTCTCCTCCTCCTCCTCCTCTTTGTTTATTTCTGTGCCCCCAATTGTAACCAGTTCTCCCAGTGTAAGCACTGGTCACCTGTACTGGAATAAGTCCCTGTAAGCCTGAGGGATCTTCTCAATCTCCACCGGCCTGGGTAAGAAGTGGGTGAGTTTCTGGTGCTTCTTAGTCCTTCCACCCTCCCTGGGTGAGCCGTCCTTGTTTAAAGCCACGTAATAGAAGCGTCCCGTGTCCGTGTGCTTGTACAGAGTTGAAGCGTAAGTGTTGTACCAGTTCTCCTCAAACTGCTCCCTGAACACACATTCTGCTGTCAGCTTCTTCTGCAGGAGAGAAAACAACTTATTAGTCTGAGACCAAATGAAAAAAATGCAGAAAATTTGCACCAGCAACAACAAGATTTAGGAGACATCGAAATGCAGCTGGATGATGTTGCTCTGCATGCAGATCCCAACTCTCCTGAGGAACATTTTGGGCTGCACTTAAACACTGAAATGAACCAGTAGAAACTCATTTAGGCAGGTGCTCATTATGACAAAAGAGGGGAAGTCATTACGAGCGGCTTTTCACTTTACGCTCCACACTCACTCCTCAGACCTGTTAACCTCTCGTTGTGCATGGAGAATTATTTCCCTCCCTGCAATGCAACGGGAACAGTAAGCAGGCATACGGTCTTCCTACTCTCTCACACACACACACACACATGCATGGAGCAGCTCTCAAAGCCTCAGCCTTCACTGACAGAACAGCATGAGCGATGGCTGCGGGTTCAACAGGTGAGAGTGTGCTGGCTGAGTGAGCGTGTGAGAACAATAAGAGACATCAGGGTTGGAGCTACTTCGCTGCCAAGACCAGTCAGTCTCTGCTGCTGGAAATAAAACGCCATCGCTGAGGATAAAGAGCCAAAAACACTCTTTAGGTTGTCCCAGATAGTCTCTGATCACTCTCCTGTCCTCTCTCCCCCTCCTGGACTCTCTTTCTCTGTTTTTTTTGTCATCTCCACAACAAGATAAGCATTTCGGTGCATCCATCTCTGCTTTTAACACACTTCACAGTTCTCACAAGTGTTTGTGCGAGTGTGTTGTGTTTTACTCCAGGAGCAATTTTGTTGATTGGCTGTCAGGCTGCGCTTGGCTGCGGCTGTGTGGTGAAGCTGTTGTCTGTAAACACAGCCCAGAGGGCACATGACTGGGCCAGCTCCATCCTACACACAACCACACACACACATCCACACACACACACACTTCATCGGATCAAAAGCTCGTCAAGGTCTGGCGGTTGTGGGACGGAAGCACCCTTCTACCTGTTATCCTTCCCCCCACTGCACCTCCTGGCCTCTCAGATTCAGACAGACATGTCTACATCGCTCCCTCTGTCAGTCAGGTGACTCAGTCAGGTGTGCAATTACCCCCCACACCCCCAAATCACCGCCTCCCACCCTCAC
>OMNN01019768.1:0-12128 GCA_900302755.1 Chromis chromis
TTCTTCCCCTTCTTTTTTTTTTTTTTTTTTTTGGGGGGGGGGGGCATGCTTCTGCGACCCTCTAAAAATGGCTTTGTGACCCACTTTTGGGTCCCGACCCACCAGTTGAGAACCACTGCTCTAAATCATATTCTCCACACGTAAGGAAACATGCTTGTTTGGTGCAGAACGCAGTAAAAATCACATTGTTTTATATTTGTTTCAGTGGAAAAGAGATGCAAAAGTGAGCAATCCCTCTAAAACTCTAACAGCCTTATCTGTCTAAATGATTGCAATCCAATAGAGAGACAGACAGATAGAATCAGAATCAACTTTATTGGCCAAGTTTGTACACACAAACAAGGAATTTGACTCCGGTGTATCTTGCTCTCTATGTACAGTAAAAATTATCGGACAAAAACCAGAAAACAAAAAATTAAGTACTAAAAATAAGGTTAAAAAAAAAAAGAGAAATATAAACATAAACATCCATAAACAGCAGTATTTACAGTGTGTGTGCATAGTGGCAGGGTTATTGAGGCAGATTGGTACAAGTAGTGCGAATATGCATCAGTGTGGGTTATTGCACAGTGGTTCCTGAGTCTCTGTGACTAGTGAGAGTTCATCAGGGTGACGGCCTGGGGGAAGAAGCTGTCTCTGTGTCTGGTGGTTTTGGCGTACAGTGCTCTGTAACGCCTACCGGACGGAAGGAGTTTAAGAAGTTTGTGTGCGGGGTGTGAGGGGTCTGCAGAGATGTCACCTGCTAGCTTCCTGACCCTGGACAGGTACAGGTCCTGGATGGAGGGCAGGTCGGCCCCAATTATCCTCTCTGCAGACCTGATTGTCCTTTGCAGTCTGTGCCAGTCCTGTTTGGTGGCTGAACCAAACCAGACAGTGATGGAAGAGCAGAGAACAGACTGGATGATGGTGGTGGTGTAAAAGGTGATCAGCAGCTCCTGTGGCAGGTTAAATTTCCTGAGCTGTCGCAGGACATACAACCTCTGCTGGGCCTTTTTCTGTACAGACTCTATGTGGGGAGTCCACTTCAGGTCCAGAGAGATTGTGGATCCCAGAAACCTGAAGGTGTCCGCAGTAGACACTGTGTTGTTGAGGATGGTGAAGGGGACGGGTGTCGGGGGATTTCTCCTGAAGTCCACCATCATTTACACTGTCTTGAGTGGGTTCAGCTCCAGGTGGTTCTGACTACACCAGTGGACCAGCTGTTCCACTTCCTGTCTGTTATTACAGTGGGTGATAGATAGATAGATAGATAGATAGATAGATAGATAGATAGATAGATAGATATAATCACAAAAACATAGGTAAATAACAAACAATAAAGGCTAAATGTCTGCACAATAACTAAATATAATATAAAGTAAAGACCAAATATAGATAATAGAAAATTGGATTATAGATAGCCTTAGATAGACCCATATCTATACAGTGTGCAGACTATACAATGTACAATAGTTATAGTAGTAATAACTTACTCTAATATACTGTACATTAGTGTAAGTTGGGTGGATGATGAAAGAGCCACACAGACCTCAAAAGATCAGAATGATCATCTGAAATATAGCAGATGTCATAGTATTACAGATAAAAAAGTCCACAGAGAATAATGCTCTGTCAGAAGAAGATCATCAAAGTGTAAAATAACAGACAGCACATAGAAATACTACATCAGTAACACAAAGCAGCACATTTGGGTTTAAGTGTTTACCTGTAAGTGGGTTTTGACCATCACACCTCCTCCATGCTTCATGATGAAAACCACATATGCAGATGCCCGATGTTCACCTTCTCTGTGTATTTCAAAGACAATTGGAACCATCTCAAAATCAGATTCATGCTGATGTTCATTTCTTGTGTTTCTTCCTTCAATCCATCCTTTCTCCTCATTGCTCTCCCCAAATAGTGGTTTCTTTGCGGCAATTTGACCATGATGGCCTAATTCATGCCGTCTCCTCAACAGTTGATTCTGAGATGTGACTGGAAGCAGCGTTTATGTCGACTCTAATCTGAGGTGCTTGTAATTGGCTATTTCTGAAGCTCTTATGAACTTTCAACATTTGATGGGTTTTGCAACTGTACTTGAAGTTTTACCAGACTGACTGACCTTCATGTCATAAATTTATGATGGACTATAGTCTCTCTTTGCTTAGTCATAATATGCTATTAGAGTAGTCTATTACCATGGTTGCCCTTAAAGGCAGCAAAGACACGAGTGAAAGAAAATTATGAAAATTGTTCTGTAGTTCTAGAAATGCAGCAAGTACCAAATCAAATACAAAAGTTACTGCACATACTTTTAAGGAAACTCACTCTATTGAATCTAGAGAAACAACACAAAAAACACACAGGGCAAAAAGAAAAAGTGTTACCTGCAGTACTCTGGGCAACCAGCGGGAGTGGTGAGTACGATTTGAATGAGCAGCAGTGGGCTGAAACCAGTTAGATATTGATATTATGTCATTTTTAAGAAATTTATCCAAATAAGGATAATCCGCCTGTCTATTTATGTTATTTACCCCTGGCTCTTCATATGTAAAAATATGTGTAAATGTATATAATGTTTATTCGAAGATAAAATTTGGTCTCACGGTTGAGATAATATATTTGTTGCTGCCAGTTTGTTGGTAAAGTTAAATTTCATGTTTTTATTGAACAGGACATCATCTCTGTGGACTTTGGGGTCTTATATGAAAGAACAGAGGCAGTGATATAGATGAAATGCTTTATTTTTAAGATACAGGATAACAGGCGTATCTGTTTTTGCCTGCACTGCCCGTCTGTTTACTGATATTTTCTGCTTTTTACAGCTGTCAGAGCCAGCGTCTTTTCATTGTTTTGTCACTGTGAAGTTCTCTCCCATCTAAAGCTTTCTGTCTCATTAAAGTCCATGTTGTGAACCCCGCCCAGATTAGGTCCACAAACTGTATTTATGCTCCATTACCACACCCGTCTGTCCACCTCATGTAAGCTCACCTCTTCCCCTTTTGCAAACTGTATAGTTCTGCCTATAAATAGCCTATTGTCTGCAATGTAGGCAGTGGTGAAATGTAGGAAAAGCCAATATTCAAGTGTACAGTATGATGTACCTGTACTTTACTGGAGTACATTTGGCTGCACTATGAATTTAGCAGTTATACTGACAAACCACACCCAGAACAAGTGGTGTTAAAGATTTAACCACTCAAATGTGTGTAAATTATTTCACATTAGCCTCCTCTTGGTCAGTTACAATATTCAACATTCAAGCTCTGCTTAGATATAACTGGAGTAGTAAAAAAATCATAATATTATATGATGACATAACTTTGATGAAGTCTATTCTGTTGCATAACAAGTGTTTTAACACTGAAGTCTTACTTGCTGATCATTTATTTAAGTACCATTTTGAATGTATGAGTTCTTCTAACAGATCACACTGTATTCATGAAAATAATGACACAAGATTCAGGTGTTAACCTGAGTATTTATTGTTGTTGTTATTGTTGTTTTTTTGGCGGGTACCTGTGTTTTCTTAATGGATGCTGGAAAACCCATCCGTTGATTTTTGCATAGGTCTTGCCTGTCAGTGGACGACTGTCCACTGTGGGGATGGAAAATCAGTACGTCACAAAAACCATGCAGAAATAGTGAAAGGCACAATCACCATAGATATCAGATACACCAAATTTTATGTCTATATATTTCATTTTATGGGGGGAGGGGTGTACTAATTGAGATGTAACATGGGAGAAACCCCAAGTGTTTTATAAGCTGCCATCATTTCAGGGCACAACATAAAACATATGAAACTCCCCAGACATTCAACGCTTTTCAGTTAAAACATCCTATTGTTGAACAACTTTTCTAATAACTATATGGGAAAATACAAGCATATTCTATTGTATTTTTATAATACATTTCCTTTCTTTTTTTTAATATATAAACTATTTGTCTCCTGCCTCATTCGGTCCCTGTCCACATCTCTCACATCATATCAGCCTCGACACATTGGGTGACCACTCCCTCTTCCCAATTTTGGATGACTTCCACTTTTAAAACCACACCATTCAATAATAACACACGACATACTGAAAACATGTTTCCTTTTCACATGACACTAGTGAGAAAGGAAAGAAATAAAGATGAGGAAAACAGGTTTGCAGCGCCAGAGGTATCTGTGGTGATTTTGAATGCACACACACACACACACACACACACACACACACACACACATCCACGTGTGAACTCTCATCATTACCCTGTTTTTGCTCTTTTTTTTATAACAGGCAGCAAAATTCTACATCCCAGGCACAGTCAGTGAGAATAGTAAGCCCCTGGAGAGTGTGGAAGCCTAAACAGAGATCACCTTTATGTGTGTGTGCACTACACTCATCACCTCAGATACATTCCCTACACTTGAGGAATAGACAGGATACATCATAGTTATCTTTAAAACAAAACAAAACAAAAAAGGTAATAATCATAATTATATGATAAATTAACATTTGAACAAAACAGAGTCATTTATAGGATTATTGGCAGAAATGAAAAGCGTGTGGTATTCAAGGAAAATTGATTTATCTTACTTCTTTAGTTGATCTAAACAAGACAAGACATTTCCATTTTCCAAACAATCAAAGATAAATCCAGAGACTCTCAATCTGTCTTTTGAACGCACCAGTGCAGTCGTATTAAAAACATATCATTGCACTGTATCCTCATCAGCAGTCATACAGCAAGTGCTGCACTGAGTGGACCCTCCGGAGGGCAGTGTTTGCCTATGGCACGTCAACTCTGAGTCTAGTGCTGTTTTTATGGTGCATCTCGCCAAGATGAGACTGAAGTTGGGGCAAAGACACCACTTTTGGCCACTGAAATGCCCTCTTGGTTTGAAAATGAGCACAGAGGTGAGGCAGAGAGTGGATTCTCATCAGTCCCACTGGACACAATGTTGTGGACTTAAGTCCTGAGAGGCTTTGACATCTAAAGGAGCATTATAAATTGTTTTGTAATATTTACAAGAGAAATAAATGACCAATATTCATGTTTTTTTTTTAAAGAGTTTCTATCATTTTAACGTGTCAGTACACCTTCTCACACACAGTCTGGATCAAAAACGAAAAGAAAAAGAAAAAAATATCACAAAAGAAAAACGGAAACAAAAACAAACAAGCACACTGCACACCGCTAAAACTTTGACTCACAAAAGGTATGACAGTGCAAACTTACATCCATGTCTCAAATAATTTACAAACATTAGTATACACTTCAGCACCATTGTTTACTATTGTTGTTGAATACATATCAGTAAGCTAGTGGACACTGTTAGAGCTGGATGTGCTAACAAGAAAGAGACAGACATTAATGGAGTAGATGTCAGCAATGTGTTGCACGTCCATGAGCAAGATGATAGTTGTTCAAAGTGTTGAATGTGGGGGAAGATGCTTGTCGTTAGGCTTTAAGGGAATATCTGTTGCCCTTTCTCCTAACAGTTGTTAGACTTTTTTTTGTTACGTAAAAGGGACTTAAACACAAAAAGATCCCACTTTTTTGGTGTTTACATGGATAATGAAAGATCGCAGCACACACTATGGATAAGCATGACTGGTGTGTGCTGGGCACGTTACTTCAGTTTACAGACCACGCAATTAACGATCATCATGCTGTTTGTGATCCACGGGGAGAATTTGTTGACTTTAAAAGCCATATGTGTACTTTCTCTTCGTCTGGAGGGGGACAGACTTGATTTTCTCTCTTGGTGGAGCAATGCAAAGGGAGACTTTAAAAATAATGTTATAATTAATGAGATAAAATTAGCAAAAATCTATTTAACAAAACAAAATAAAGAGTGTCCATCGATACCGCTCCGCACTTACCATAACCTGCCATACCCTGTAACCCAATAGCAAGCCCTGCATCATTTCACTGCCTTCCTAATCCTTGACAGCAATATTATCAGTGTCCATAACATCTGCCTTCATGATTGCAAAAATTAGAAATATTCTAAATGCTCTCTGATGAAGTTTGGTGTTTTTGGAAAACACATTCACAGGCTGCTTAGAGGGTTACATTACACTTTCCTATGACCACATCCCTTTTAATACTATCTTGTTCTAATTCTTCATGTTATTTCTTTTACTCTTTACTCTGTTTTGCTCAAACTCTCACCATCTTCTACTTGCTCTTGACCTTCACAAAGTAAGAGAGGAGTCTCACAACCGTAGTTTCCTCTGGTGAAACTGGTTGCGTCATGTTTCCTTGACTTGACTCACTCTTATCACACACGGTAGTTTCTTCCTCCTCTTCTAAACAAAGATGAAATTATATTTTGATAAAATCCCCCTTAATATAAAGCTTTGAAGACATGATGAGCTGTTTTTGCTGTAAAGCTGCAAAGGCTGGTCTCTGTCTAGCATTGTTTCCACCAGAAAAGACTGTTCCTCCAGTCAGAGTGAAGTACATTTGACTACTTCATTTTCAATTTATTATCTCCAAAATTAACATAGTAAAATGGAGATTTAACGGGTGAATTAACTTTTAAAATAACAAAACATGCCTTTAGGGAGAGTGCAAGAAAGGAGAAAATTTTACTAAGATAGGACAGAAAATTAATAGTACTCAACTTTTTGTTGTTTTTCAGACATTATTATTACTACGTATAACCTGTATAAATATTTTGAAGACTTTTTGTTGTTGTTTGGATACTGCAATGGACAATAAGTATAATAAATGTCTACACAGATCTACTCAGAGGGCTTGGTTCATAACAGCAGAATGAGGCATCAAACTACCAGGTGGAGTTGGTTTGTGAGTAAACCAAAACAAACAAGCAACTGGTCTACAGGTATCTGAGTGTAATATGGTATAATGGGCAGAGATGAAAGCAAAGATGCTGCAGGTGAGTATATTTAATCATGTGTGTCTTGGGTTGACTATGCACTACTAATGCCCTCAGAGTAAACAATGCCCCTTGTTGCTGGAGAGTTTAGTGGCAGACGTTACGCTTGCTGGGCTGGTGGAGGAAGGTGTTTCTGGCGTGAGCTGCGTGGCGGGGAACCTGCTCCCTGGTGCGGTTTTGGCGTTGGATGCGGTTGCGGCCCAGGTGGCGCCGCTCGATGCGGGCTTTGCTACGCTGGACTCTGGCCACTTGGGTGACCTTGGCCAGAGCTCCAGCCTGGGCAGCGGCTCCACGGGTCACCCTGGTGGGCATAGTGCTGCGAGTAGCGGGGGCAGCAGCTGGCTCAGCCACTCTGCTGCAAGGAGAGAGACCAACATAGTAGGATTCTAGACTGTTATGATGATGCTGACAAAGCAGGTGAAGGTCAAGTGTGTGCAAGCATAAATATTTCTCACCTCACGCTGCTCGCCAGGCTGACAATGCTCTCCTCTCCCACCACAGACAGGTTGCTGTTGGACACCATGGACAGGTTGTTCGGGGAGACGTACACAGACATGCTGGGGTGCTCTATGAGCAGGTCTTCCATCGGGCTGGCCTCCGCTGTGGCTCCCTCTGCAGTGAAACAGGGGGGAGGGGTGACAAACCAGCTCTCATCCATGCAGCCTCTCTCTGAGCCTGCCCTACTGCTACCCCCACTGCCCCCAAACTCACTCCCAGAGCCTGGGGACATTGACGGGGTGGAGGAGGGCGTGGACAGTCTGGCCCGTCTTGGCAGGGTTACGGGTGTAGTGGCACCCAAGTCTGATGGACTAGTGCTAGGACAAGACAGGGGGTCTGACGATGCTGCCCCCCGTGCCCGACCTTTATGTGTCCTACGACGCTTGTGAGGCGGGTGGGGAATGAGGGCCGGGCATTCAGTCCTTATGTGTGTGTCTTGATCATTAGATTGGTTACTGTCTGGGAATGATTGTGCTGTCGGTGGGGTTCCCGTCTCATCCTCTACCTGCATCATGCGGTCAGATTCTTCTGAGCACATGGCAGAGATGAGACCGGGGATGGGACGGCCAATAAAGACAGATGTTTCAGACGGGAAGGGGATGTTGCAAAAATTATGGAAATGTGGCAGATTTTTCAAAAAGCCATGCGGGTCAAAAGGGGTAATTTTAAAGGGATCACATACGCACGCGCACACATACCAGTGTGGGGAATGTAGGGGTATTTAAAAAATTGAAGGAAGGGAAGAAGAAGGGATAAGGAAACACAAAACATAAAAGAGTCACATCATTAGTTGTGTTGACCCTCTAAGGTTGTGATTATGTCAGTGACATAATTGTTTTGACTTTGCTGAGAGGTACTTTTATGTTATGTTGTTTGGAAAGCAAATTTTCAGTAAATGTCTTTGTCATGATCGAGATCATAAACAAAGTGGAGGAGATGCACAGCATGTTCACAGATAATTATGTGTCTCCATCATTTGGTGGACAACATCTTTGGCACGGCAGCCTTATGGATGTGCCCCAGTGCAGTTGCGCCATGCCCTGACTGATTCTTCACCCCACCTCATCATCCCCATCGTTACTACAACACCTCTACGTCTAGGTCGCTATCATAGACATGCAGGAGAGAATACAGATATTTCTCAGCACATAAAACACAATTTGACTATTTCCCAATTTAGTATGGCTTTAAAATGACACACCAGTCCTCTTTGACTCACCAGGCAGGTTGACGAGCATCCATCCTTCCTCATCCGCCTCTGTCACACATGGGTTGGGTCCCTTCAGCTCAGCTGCCACCTCTTCTACCTCTCCAAACAACAGGTTGCTAAGACGCTGAAACATGGCTGCTTGTTTTGTCAAGTGTTGATGACTCTGGTGCTTTTTGTCGTCCACAAAGAAAAAGCTGTAGCTGCCTTTTTGAATTTCTTGTTTGTATGGATATATCACTTGTTGCTGTTTTATGCTGCTTTTTTTGTCTTGTTTTTCTGAATATCTTTTTTCCCCACTTGAAGCCCCTTGCTGGATCTTGGTATTCAGAAACAGGAGTGGACAGGCTTCTATAGTGCAAATTTAAGGTTTCACTTGGTTTGGAGCAAAGGCCTGGGGAGAAGGAGAGACAGAAACAAATAGGATGATTAGTTGTAATAAAAAGCATACGGTGATGCACTGTCAATGTCTCTAAAAAGACACCTGAATAGAGAAGTCACTTCTCGGGTTAATTTCCAACTCCTTAGAGTCGTGTGGGCAATGTGTGTGGTAAGAGCTCAGCCTTATTTCAAGACAGATTACAACGATTTAGAGCAATTGTTTCCAAACTCAAACTTGTACTGTAATGACAGATGGGCACAATGTGGCATTAAAAGCAGAACCTCTTTTTGTCTCCACAAAATTGCTGAATGACTTGTAAAAAAAATAGATTCAATTAACTGGAAATCTTATGGTAGACTTGATTAAAAGAATTCAACTATGTTCACAAGCTAGTAGCTAATTTTATCAGCTTGTAATTTGGTGCTTTGCAGAGAAGTCTACAACCAGTTTACAGCCTTTCACTAAAGCAGCTGCTGGTTCACGAGTGGTTAGACGAATTTTTAAAAAAACAACAATATCATGAAGGAAGGGTTGCTGAAACGCTCCACAGAGCTGAGTAAAACTGCAGTGTCAGATGATTTTAGCAGCTTTATATCTTGATGATGATGCAATTTTGAGTTTATTCAATGGTCAGACAGCTGAGCCCATATGGTATGCTAATACTGACAAAAATGACAAATTAAATAAAGAAAGACGTTAACTGGATGGGGTATGTAGGCCACATAATCACATAATCTTGACCTATACTGTAAAATACATCGACAGAGCCACACTGAGCTCCAGTTTGTGGTAATAAATCATTGAGCTACAATACATGGTAATAAATGAGACTGAAGAAAGAGTGTTTAATGGCAAAAGAAATTAATCAGAAAGCAGAGGAGCTGGTGGACAATGAGTACACTCCCCTCCTCTCCATTAGATCAAGATAACCAACCAGCACAGTCTCAGGACAGACGGACAGGCCGGAGATGAAGAGGAGGAGGAGGAAGTAAAAGGAGGTGATACTCTCCCAAAATCAGAGTGAGTGTGCACATTTTAAAATGCAAAGGCAGATGGGCAAATCATGACAAAAGGTGCTTAGGCGAAAGACAAGTGCCTGACCTAAATATGAACAGGGTGATGTAACCTTAACCAGATGTTTGAGCAGTCATAGCTTACAGTACAAACTCCTATATGTTCAAAGGCTGAGTTTTATTGACTTAAGCTATGTGAGTGCACAAGAAAGAATGAAAGGGAGGTCACAGGGTTCAAACATGACTGCCAATACCTCTACAACCTGCTGACACACTTAAAAATATCTCCCAACCTCCAGGTTACATAGCTTTATCCCCAGATGTGTTTATTTTGCATCCATTTGCGCTAGTTTCAAAGTTTAAATTCAGATCATAACCTATTTCAGTCCATAATCTGTTTGATTCAAAGCCTGATCTCCCCCTGAAAGTCTCATAGACTCCAACAGGTGATGCTGATTCTCAACTATTTCACTAAATAACGAGTAAATCAAGAAATAACAGAGGGCTGTAATAATGAATGCAGGTGAAACAGAGTGTGAGTGACAGGGATTTATAAACGGAGACGTGGAAAGAGATATGCATGGATGCTTGTTGGGAAGCTGACACTTTCTGTCCTTATTTGGAGAATCATCATGGTGACCAGGAACATAAAGAGAAAACCTATTAGCAATCCTACAACTACATGCTCCAGGGATTTCTTATTTTAAAGGGAAATTATAGTCGTTTTAACAAACTTACTAAGGAGTGCTTGCAGGGGTGTATGCAAGAAATAAAATGAAGCAGAGAGCCAAAAAGGGGAGAAGTGATTCCACTGGATAGCAGGCCCTCAGCTGTATTTTGTTAATGCTCTAGGTTGTCTGAGTTCATCCTGACTTACTTTCTAGGTCACGCGCTGGCAACCGTATTCAGTCCGCTACATAATGGTTGTTATATTTTGCAGATTTTGGAGAAGAAGTTACCATCAATGCTGCAGTGCACACTCAACACTGGGGTTGCTTTAATGCATTCTTGAGACTAACAGAAACTTAAGTCATGAGACAAATAAACTGAGATAAACAACATTTTTGTGAGAAGGCCTCAGGGTTGCTTTGCAAAAGGCAGGACAGACATCCACAAAACACACACACACACTCGACTACATGCAGCATTTCCTTGATAAAACAATTTTTTTTTATCAGTTTGGTGATTGTACAAGCTAATTCAGGGCTATCTGACTGGTGCAAACATAGCTACTGATACTACCAAAGGAGCACAAATACCACTGACATGGCACTGATGTGACCTATATCCTGGAGATGAAAGTTCCTTTTGGGCAAGCCTTATCAAATCTAGATGTTAAATATCTTACATGGGAGAGAGCAGAAAGATAAATGTAGTGAAGTTATCTATTGTCTTGCCTGCATGATGTGTCGGTCAGTCCTGTGCAACTTTTTCCTTACACATTCTTTATCAGTATGATGCGATGTGTCGTTTTATTCTGTTTTAGGATGCCTTTGCAAGATCTGACCAGGGACAGCAGGTGCAATTTAGCCATCTAGGTTAACTCATTACTATTACCCATTAACACATTACTTCAGTGCACTCAGTGCCAAATGCAATTTAAGATTCTCTTGACTACTCTTAAATCTCTACATGATCTGGCTCCACTCTACATCTTAGAACTTTTAACCCCTTTATCTGCACCTAGACCTGCACAGATCAGACAATCAATTACCATTACACAGTCAGAAAAGCCTGTACAGACAGACATTTGCACATTTTTCACATTTTCTCCCTTTTCTCATGATTTTTTATTGCCCCCCTTTTTTAATGTTTCATTGTCTTACATAATGTTTTGTTGTTCTTTCAACTGTTTTATATCATCTCAGGCTTATTTATAGTTTATTCTGATTACATTCTAACAACACAAAATCTAACAGAGCTCAAGAAAAAAGGGGGCAACATCTTTAACAAACCTAAAATACAAGAAGATGTAGCATACACAGTGCTGCAGAGGGCAATATTCTGATGCTCATAGCTTTAATCGGGAGCAAGTCAGGCTTTATTTTACAGTTTACAGTCGCAACTGCACATACTGAAGTGTAAAAAAAACGGTTTCATGTTAAGGATCTGTCTTTTGACACTGATCTTATTTTAAAAAGTAGGAGGAGAGGA
>OMNN01019768.1:12148-23769 GCA_900302755.1 Chromis chromis
GAGGGAGGGATCCGAAATAAAAACAAGACGCCCGTGACGTTTTGACACGTCACTGACGCTGACGAAGAGGCTCCAGCCTGTTTTGCGACGGGAGGAAAAAACAAGAGGTCTGAACAGCAAACATAGCAACAAATACAAGATCTTATGACCGTGCATTTGCGCTCGACGTGGCTTTTCATTTGTAATCTGCATTTTGCAACACGATGCCGAAAACAATCCATATGTGAAAGGCTGCTATTGTCGAGGGTTATCGTCTGGAGTCCTTATGAATAAAAGCTGCTCACAGCAGCAGCAGTGTTTACATTTCAAATATACACAAATAGCCTGGATTTTTTGTAATTGTTTTTTAGAAATATGAAACAACACGATCAGATCGTCGACAGCCGAGAGAAGACACGACTTTCAGCGCAGGGTATCCAGGTTAAACATGAATTATCCGTGTAAGCTCTACAGCTGAAGGGTCAAAGCAATGACAATTGTGGCTCAGCGACACTGCACGAAACACATCGACTAGATGGGCTGCTGCTAACGCACTGAATATGGTATTCTCGGGATAATGTACTATATTTGTGACAAAAATAACCTGAAAGGTCCGCCCGCCACAAAAACATCAACATCCGCCATCGACTCCACATCAGCATTTGGTGCAATTTGCAAAACAGCTGCTGGCGTCCTACACAGCTTAACACAGTGGTGTCATTTTACGAAATATAGGACGTCGAAACGACCTAATTAAGCCATTTGGTTTGGGCAACTATGCTGCTTTCAGTCTATCTAATCGTGACCTAGTAATAGGTCATTACATATGATAACGCAAAGCAGTCAGAAATAGCCTATGAAAGGAGTCAGTGACAGACAAAGCGATGCTATTCGGTAATAATGCATGATCTATGATTTCATGATGACAGATATTTTCCGAGGATAGCCTCAACATATAAGGAATGCGGCAGGTTCAGTGACAAAGATGTAGTTTGATACCTCTTTAAGACACAGTTGGACACAAAACACATCATGGTAGATTTAAAGCAAAATAAAGAACCGCTTACCTGCCTTTGCAGTGTTATTCAAGTTGTAAACGAGATCTCACACACAGTAGAAACGACAACTCTTAAAGCATAGCTTTAGATAGCCTTTATGTGAGGTAGTTAAAACACCATTATACAAAAATAAAAGGCTTTCTTCTTAGAAGAAGGGGCTTCGTGTAAAAATGTTACACTGATGTTTTTCAGATCATAACATCTGCAGCTTTTTTTCCTTCTTCCTCCTCTCCTCTATTTTTTTCCGCTGCAGATTTTCTTCTGTTTATTGCTGCCTCCAGCTGATCCTCGGATCAGAATGTAGAACGTACAAAACAGCTGATTGTGAGATCACAATACTCCCGGCCACGCCCCTCGACCCGCCCACACCGAGCACAGCAGCCAATCAGAATATTACACCCGCCACAGGCCGGGCCTCTAGGTAACAGGGTGGGGGCAGGGCAAGGCGAGCTGTCAACCTGCGCCCAGATGGAAAGGGTGACTTCACTCCAAGGCTGATCCGTGATCAGCTCCCACTTTCAACATCCCTGCTTTTGCCGAGCCAGTCTGGGGGGATGGTAAACTGACCCCGAGTCTGCGCTCACATAGCCCCAAACACAGGCCACCTATACAACAAGCCAAGATGAAGATCTGTTGACAGCAAAAATGATTAAATTGTCAACCTAAATGAATCCAGCCACAGAAAGATGAGCTGAAGCTGTTGCAGCAGACCTGTTATATCATCACCTGAGTGGAGCAAAACTACAGCACGTCTATCTTTGTGCTGTCCAATCATATTCTGTGATATTTAACAAATATTTAAAATGCATCATTGTCATTTTAGTTTTTAATTTTAATCAGCTGCTGAATGCTGTCCACCATGACAGACACTGGGTAGCCAAATCTCCTTTGCTTATTTTCCTTTCATGACATAATACTAATGAGTTACTAAAGCAAATACTGATGTCAACCTCAAATATTAAAATTATAAATAGTGCAGAAACCAGACCCGTCTTCCTTGCCCAGTGATGCTGGTGTTACTTTAAATTTTATTTGTAAATAGACCTCATTCCCCTCCCCCTCAGCATCATTCTTTTCACTCCGCCTTAGTGGGCAGATCCTCTGCCTGCTTCTCAACTCATACCAGCCAATCATTTTTCCTTTTTTCTGAATGCAGCATTTGAGTAACCAATGAGCTTTCTAGAGGCCTTGAAAACCCCTAGTGGTCACTTCTGCACCCTGCAGTCTGCAAAGCTTTGAGAATATCCTCTTCCTTTTATTGTTGCAGATTGTGCAAACTGGTTCACATAGCTGTGCCTGTGTTTCTGCATCATGGGGAAGGATCATCCTGTGTTGTGTTTTATTAAAGTCCTTCCAGCAGAATGCATAAACCCAGAGCGTTTAAAGCTCACTTGTGTTGGCAAAAAGCATGCTTATATCCACAAATGTATGCATGCACCTGCAGGGCTTGTTGCAGGAGGAGAATTCTTTGCCAAAGCAGGAACACGGAGCACTGTTTATCGCTGACTTAACGGCAAAGTCGTGCTATGCCAAATTGCTTTCAGTATCTTTGAGCATCTTAACCGGTTGACACCAAACTGGCCAGGTCACCCACATAGTGCACATTACTCCATACAGTTCACGGCTTTAGGATTCCTATCTCCTACATGCCAACTGAAACTCAGCCAAACAGGAGTTATCATGATAATCTTTACAAGTGGAATTCTGTCAAGTTTGAGAGTGATCCAGTAGCTGGCCCTGTTTAATCAAAGCCATGCCCTCACTGTAATACATTACCGTAAAAATACAGCCAAATTCTATAAGTAGTGTACAGTTTTTTTCCCCTCCAAAACAAAGCTAAACACTCTAAAATCTGAAGCTTTTTGGAGGCCAAAAACAAAAATGTCAGTTAATAGCAGGCTTCTGTAAAAAAAAAAAATAAAAAAAAAAAAAATCCACAGAAAAAAAAAAAAAAAACACTTTAGAAGGGGACAACACAAATGAGAGATAAACAAAAAAATGAGAAAAGACACGAAAAACAACTGAAAGGAGACACAAACTAGTTATAAAATGATGCAAGCGAGATACAAAATGAGAAAAATGAAGACTAAAAGACACAAATGAGACAAAACTGTCCCAATGAGACTTAAAAGAACATAAACGAGACACAAAACAAGACACAAACAAAACACAAAAGAAAAACAAGACACAAAATGACAAAAACAAGACACAAAACTACAGTTAGTTAATGTTGATTACAGTAGCAAAACAATAAAACTACAGTTACAGTTAATGTTGATTACAGTAGCAATACAAATACAGTATAATACTGGAAAGTCTAGCTACAGTATTGGACAGTAAACCTCATATTCTATTGTAGAGTAGTGTAATTGATTATACAGTAAATAACTGTTTATTTAAATTACATTTGTAACACTGTAAAAATACTGTAAAATAGTTTCAACCAAAGCTGCCAGTATTATTTATTTCACTGTACTGTATATGGTGTGTTCATTTATTATTGTTATCAGAGCAAGTATTTTTTGTTTGTGTCAAACAAGTCAAGCCTTTGTCAAAACATGCTGTAGTTATAGAGATGACAGAACACCTTCAGTATGTTGTCATTATGTCACATAAGAAAACAATCTACTTCACACCACCTGGAAACGTCTTTTGTGTAACATCTAACTGGGATCAACAGATTGTGACCTGAAATGCCATCTTATGTTTCATAATACACTTGAATAGGAGTAATCAAACCAGACGGCGTGGCTCGGTACCTTAAATGTAAATTGAAAACAAATGAACCACGCCTAGCAGCCTCCAGATGCCTATGTCTCATACGGATTTATTGGTGAGCTAGTTTTTCTGCTTCAGACTTTGTCACGTCGTTGCCACACACCAGCGAGGGACGATAGCGAAGAGTTCAGTGTGAGCTGTCTGAAGTCAGGATGATAAGGTTTCGGACTATACAGTTACCAGGTGCTAGGCAACTCACGCACACAAGCACACACATTCCCCCTGCAGTGATGATGATATCCAAACCCCAGTGACACAGTGAGCACAAACATTTGGCAAGAACAGTGTGTGCATCTGTGCTCGTGTTAATGTTTGTGTTCTTAAACTAATCAGAAGAAGTCACAGGCCTGGCAGAATGTGTTATGTCATGTCCTTGAAGCACACCAGTAGCTGCGGTGCACGGCAGATACAGTGCATTTTAATGATATTTGTAGCAACTATCCTGTAATGAGTGTGAGCACAGACAGCTCACGAGTAACTACGACTTGCTCAAGGACACAGAAAGAGAAGAGGTTATGGTTTTCCACTGTCGGCTTTTTTTTTCTCCCCCTGTTCTTTTATCCCTGCTGGAGCTTTCACTGAAGTTGCCTGGATTCCCACAGTTTCCCAAGCTGGTTGGAGAAATAGGTGAAAGGCCACGGCAGTCTCTCTCTCTCTCTCTCTCTCTCTCTCTCTCTCCCTCCTCCCTCTCTCTTTCTCTCTCTCCCCCTGCCTGTGTTCATGTTCATGAATGTGACATGCAGCTCTTGTTTAACAGCATGCCTGTCCTTGCCCCGGCTGACACGGCTATGAGTCTGACCCAGGCATGTGCGGCTGGCCAATCAAACCCTGTGTTGTAAACACAGCTATTTTGTTAAAGACCGAGGTGTGGCGATGGACAGGTTGACTCAGCTGACTCAGAGGTTCAAGCTTGTTGCGTGGCGACGCCCTGAAACATACAGTAAAGCAACTTCCTAAGCGAGACAGAACAGATCCTGATGGGATGTAACCGACAAGAATGACTGTTTTAATGGCTCTCCGTGAAACGTGAAAAGGAAATGTAAATAATATATGTGTTCTCCCTTGTGCTGGGTTGACATCATGTCAGTGAACATGTATTATTTAGGTGAATATAAGGAATCTAATCTAAATCCCATTAACATGACTTTTAAAATGATCTCAAAGCACTACGGTTTTAGTAGACTTTCAACACGACTATGTTCACCCTGTTTTCAAGTTGCTCTGTCGGCTTTATTTTTGGTGCCTCTCTCTCCTCCCATCTTAGGCCTCTTTGCCCCTGCATTGCTGGCTGCTGGCTGATGATAAGACAGTAGCCCCTGAAGATACCAGGTTGATCGACAGCAATGCAATGACATACATACAAGGAGAGGACCGATACCTCTGTCATGCGAATTCGTGATTGCACTTGGTCATAAATGAAATTTCATGGCGATCATCCCAATATACTTGCAAACCCCAGAAGCGCTAGAGGAAAACTCTTAAGGATGCATGATCATGAATATTTGTGCAATATTTTATGGCTAGATATTTCAGTTTAGACCAAACCGGCAGACTGACTGACATTCAGGAAGTAATGCTAAATGTTATAAGTATTAATCTACTTCCTAGCATCTTGTTGTTAACACGAGGTTTGCAAGGCAGCCAGTGGAGACTCAGGGTTGTCATGGCACACAATCTTCAAGAGAAAGCATGCAACTCCCCATGAAACCCCAATCCGATGTTTTTCATTTTGGTTTGTGTGTGAATTAAACAAGAAGAAAATAATGATTAAACTGCTGCTAAATTAGCTTTAGAGAGGCCGCTAGTTGTCTCTGTCTGTATCCACATCACTATTTCCAAAATTCACACTTTATGAAGAGAGGGAGACGCAATGAGACAAACGAGAACACGCAAGACATCAAGATTCATAAGTCTCACTGGGGCACATGGAAATAATAACAAAAATCCACTTGTCTTTGTACATAACTTCAACTTGAGTACATCTCTGTGATACTTGTGTTTCCATAACTTTATATTCCTACTCCTTTGCATTTCAGGTAGACATATTGTGTTTGTAACTGTATTCATTATAGTCATAGCTATTTTTTGCATTAACATTTAAATTACAAATCAAATAATGAATTGACCATTTAGATAGTTTTTCATCTTATTAGTCAGATTTAAAAAAAAAAAAACATTGTAGGTTTCCACCTGTCAGATTGTTTTCTGTTTAACTAAATATTTGTAGGTTTATAACTGTCAGACAAAACAAGTTATATATAAATTTTATGTGTTTTTCTTCCTATTATCAATTCATCTTATTAATTAGGAAATCAATCTGCAGATTAATCTCTGCAAAGGAATATAAAGTCTTTAAAACTGGCTCCATCACGATCACCTAAGGCAGTAAAATGTGTCTGCATGAACACTTTAATGACACAGCATAATAAGCGCTGTGCAAAGTGAATGTTTTTCCTTGAACACTTTGAGAATAATTTGCTGATAATACCTGCTGTGCTTAGCCAGACGCTAAATAATGAATAATATATCAATGTCATTTGCAATATTACTTTCTCAGTTGTATGTGCAATATCAGTTACAGTATTGTGTGCAATACTTCTATTTCATGTGCAAATTTAATCCAAGTAGTTTCAAGATGATTTTCCAAATATGACTATGACAAATAATTTTTGACTGCAGGCTTTTTACCCTGGACATCACATATTCAACTCAGTGCATTGGCCCAGTCCTTATTGGAATAGATGTTTGAAGGTAAACTCTTAAGCAGTTACTATAAATATACATGTACTCACACTGCTCATAGCTCAGCTTGGTACACTGGTCTTGAAGGCCAAGTTTATTTCCGATCCTATCAAACAGTTTCCACAATGATCACAAGAACAAATTCATTCACTTAGGTATATCAAGTTATTATTAAATGTCCTACTAGAAAAACCTCACTATACCAACAGATCTATGCATTTGGTTGTGCTTACAGTAGGCCGATGTTTTCCCAATAACCTAAGGCAGTGATAGTTCCTAAAGAAATTACACAAAACTATATGACAAGTCTCCTCAAAACCAAGGTTAAGGCCAACAGTGGGGGTCAAAAAATGAGGCTATCTACCAGTATTTTTGTTTTTGTGGTATACCTTGTCATACTTGCTCGGTCAGTTGAAGTTCAACAAAAATAACTTTCTTTTTTAAGATTTATTTTTGGGCCTTTCATGCCTTTATTAGAGAGGACAGTGGATAGAGTCAGAAACAGGAAGGAGAGAGTGAGGTAGGACATGCAGCAAATGGCCAAGGTTGGACTTGAACCTGGCACATCTGCTATGCCTCTGCACATGGGTCAGGCGACATAACCGCCAGACTTGCGGCACGCCCCAAAAATAACTTTCTTTTCATGTTTGTGGCCGAGTACCTCATATTGATGCATATTTTATGTTTTGTTTGGTATTATTGTGACATGCAACTATGTAGTTTAAAAAATATCACGAGTTGACTTCTGCTTTATCATTTTTTTCTGTTAATGTGTGCTTAAAGATGGGACTTCTATCTTTACTAGTTCCTGAGATGTTGTTGTTCAAATATAGCTTAAAATTTCAATATGTGAAAAATAATGATGCAATTTCACAGATATCTTTTTTTTTAAAACATAGATCTTTTACTTTTACTTTTACTTTGACATGCAGTGTTAGTGTTGCAGTACTGCCACTCAAGTCAGGGATCTGAAAACTTTTTCCACCACAGGGGAGAGACATTTGTTTCCAGACCGAAACAGGAGCACAAGGGCAGAGGTCAAATTCAAACCCTACATACGAGGACAGGAATATTTGAAACTCCAAACCAAAGTCAGAGCCATTTCCCTTGATACTGTCCACTGTAACGTCTGGAGGTCTGTGGCCTCAGATAAAGAATTCCGTTCTGCATCTCATATTGCATACAGTCATGCAGCACTCTACAGTCCCCACATAACCCTGACTACATAATACTGTCTACTATTCCTTATTACTCAGCACACACTCAGCATGGTGGCTTTTTGTCACCGATCCAAATTCACACGACAACAACAACAACAGCAACAACCATAACAACAGAGCTGATGTTAGCCAGTGTCCCTCCCTCTGCAGCCCTGCTTTTAGGAGTCTGCAAACAGGGACTGGGAAGTCATCAGTCTCTCACCCCTTCTATCCCCTTCGTCAGCCCTCATGCCATGCGTGCATCCCATTAGCCTGCCCCTACAAGGCCAGAGCAAACAGGGCCTGGAAGTGGTGTCCTTGGCAAGGGGTGCTCTGATAAACACAGTATGAGTGAGGACACGCTGTGTTCTCCCGAGGGGGACGACAGACCCTCATTCACGCTCCCCTGGAGGATATTATTAAACTTAATGAGGGGAGCTATTTTAAATTCCCCAGAGGATTAGGGTACCTTGGAGGAGGAGAGCGAGCGCTGATGTTGGGCCACTTGTGTTGGAATCAGTGTGTATCAGGTATATTGTGTTGCAAATTCATTCATCTGCCTGTATTATTTCCTGCCATCAGTGCTCATCCCCATCAGTTTGTTATTCACTTTGCAGTTAGCGTGGGAAGAGGAGGAGCCTCCTGCTCAGATGTGTCCCTTGGCTGAAACCAAAACAGGACCTGTAGGCTAAAAATAACACCAAGCAAGGATTTATTTAAAAAAATAAAATAAACATATGCAACAGTTTTTTTTCCCCATTCATTTATCCTGACGTTAATTCTGCTCTTGGGCTCACAAACCACCACTAAAAACAGCCAGAATCCCCCTGAGCTGGAGCACTTTGGGATTTCTTTTTTTTTAATTGGCCCATCCAACAACTTCGTCACAAAATATGAAACTCAGAGCTGGGTCAAGGGTGGTGAAGAGGCTAAAGCTGGGACATGAAATTACATAACTTGGCCTCGGTCAGAATAAAAATAACCTTCTCAACATCGTCTCCTTTTACAGATACAAAGCCCTCTGCCGGGACTGTCTGCTCACGTTTAAAGACACATGACCGTTCTTGTTTTCGCCAGTAGGGGATGTAGCTCAGTGGTAGAGCGCATGCTTTGCATGTATGAGGCCCCGGGTTCAATCCCCGGCATCTCCACTTCTTTTGTCTTTGTGTTTTTATTTGCTTCCCTTTGTGGAGAGGGCTGGCACGTCACGCATAGAAAAATCCATACAATCTATTCATAATACTTTCATAAACGTTAATTACACCAATCAACCTCACTGTTCTCTACCTTGCTGTTTAGTGAGTTTCTCTGGACCAAAATCTGTGAGGAAATGACTACAAGACAACCATGAACAACTTAATAAATAAAAAATATTCACTCTAAAATTAATGTTTGGTTAAAAACGTACTGCTGTTTTTACAATGTTTTATTTGATGGAGACTGTAACCGGTCACATGACCACAATAATAATAATAATCTAACCTTTATTGATCCCTTGGGGAAATTCCTTCTCTGCATTTGAACCATCCTATTCAAAGTTAACCTTACCTATACATACTAGGAGCAGTGGGCTGCCTTGGTGCAGCCTCCGGGGAGCAGTCAGGGGTTAAGGGCCTTGCTCAAGGGCCCACAATGGTGGTGACTGGGACAAGCGGTCGCTCTCACTTTCCCACCTCAACCTCTTGCCAGTTGAGGTGGGAAAAGTGAGAGCGACCGCTTCTCCCAGTCACCACCACTATGGGTCAGATGCAATATGGCTACAGAGGGGAAACACCATATGGCCCCAAATAACTAGTCTCCACAGTCTGAGAGACACACACAGTAATTTGTGACCTTTAACTTTTATTTGTTTCGTATTAGTTTGTAATATTTGTCAAAGTGCTTTTTGTATGGACAGTTTAATGCATTGTTGTTGCAAGCAAGCATATTTGGACCCGTCTATCGCCTGAAACTACCTTGAAAGACTTATTGTTTGAGTCCATCTAATTAGAGACGCTTTCTTCTGAACATAGTATCTTTGAAATGTTTGTTATATGTTTGTTATTTTTGTAGTTTTCATGGCATCTGCTGACAAGACTGAGGGGAAAATAAATGTTCAAGAGACATCTGTGTGATGGGTGGCCTTCATTCCATCTGTTTTCATAGTCATTACTAAATCAGCTCTAGTCCTGTTTGTGTTTCATGTACATTTGTTAACTAGTTTTGTAGTGTTTTCTTTGCGACCTTGCAATTGTGATAAAGATTTACAAGTACATGTATGATGCAGACATGAAAAGTATGGCAAATATCTCAGATTACTGAGGAAAAAGACATCAGTACATACAATTTAAAATATAAGTTGAGTTTAATTCATAATGTAATGTTAAATTCCCTCACCTGTCACTGATTACACCCCTAAAAACTCATCTCTGCGTATTGAAGTTCTGCCAAACTACGAAATCTTGGCTCACTTATCACAAACACTGTAAAACTACTCTGCACTACACTATAGCAAGTTGAAATAATGGAGTAATCGGACTAAATGGAATAATATTTGAACCAGATGCTGATTCTGAAGAAGAAACATGATACAGAAAGCCCCATCCTGCAAGTTGATAGGATTGGTTCCTTGGATTTGTTATGTATTAAACTCTGGCTGTCTGAATCCGCGTTTTGGAGGCTGTCGTAGGTACATTGTAGTTTCAGAGGCGGAAGCGCTCATCCATGGGGTCAAGTGCTTATTTCACCCATGATACACCTTCTAGAATATATGAAAAATCACCTTATGGACCTATTAACAAGGTAAGAAGAAGATAAATAAAGTTATTTGCGAGCTTGATTTTGTTACATGTACTGCTCATGTACAGACAGAACAGTCTAGATTCGTATCCATCACATAGTACCATCAGAGAAGCATCTGTGGTGACTCTCTTCCATTCAAATGTCCCAGTATGTGCAAAATCATGAAACCTAATTACTGTATATCTATGCTTTTCCATCTGTTCTTACTCAGACTCTGAATGTCCTTGGTGAAAAATATCTATTGCTTCTTTTTTGTTGTTTTTATTCAGTCTGAAGATTGAGCATCCTCAGAGGCCCAACAGCCGCAGCCTCTGTGCAGCTGGTATTAACAAGAGGAACAGCTTTTTATTTTTAGGTTTGTAGTAGGTTGTCTTGGTTTACTGCTCTTTACTGACCCCATTTATTTAACCAAATCTATGATATCTACAGATGTGTGGTTAACACATTGATTTGCATGCAGAAGTATGGGCCATGGTAAAAGTTTCTAAGCATGCTGCTTGTGTTTGCATATTGAAATAATTAATAACCACACTGAATCCCCTGCATTGTATTGTGGTGTGTCCACTGCTCATTTACATCTCATTGATATCTTTTAGTGCTCAACATAAACTGGACCAGCTGTTCTCTCTTTATATCTGATTCTGATTTATTACTCTGAACTCTTGTAGACATTACCGATAATAGTGCTCTCGAGACATTTGTGTAATCTCTTAAAACTTCACATATCATATATTCACAAATGTGTATGCATGATTCGTATTTGTATTCATATTTGTATGTATGTATATATATATCTTAATTTCCTGTAAAGGATTATTAAAGTTTCTATTCTATTCTATATTTTGTGTGTTGGATTATGATGTTAAAGATGTCTAATACTTAAATACTATGAGCAAATACACAAAAAGTTAACTTATTTCTTTTCAAATTCCAAAAGATAATGTTGCTCTTTATTGTCAGTTTTAGCTAGCTATTGCATTCAAGACAAAAAGAGTATGCAGAAAAGATCATTGAATTAGAAGTTAGAGGTTTGCTGTTTCAGCCTGCTGTCACAGGAAGGAATGAGAAGGCTGACAAAAACCCC
>OMNN01019768.1:23789-37955 GCA_900302755.1 Chromis chromis
CACACACACACACACACACACACACAGTAACATATAGTCCTACCCCAGAAAAATAAATCAGGCTGACATAGATTAATGTCATCTGCTTTTAGTAAGTTAGTCTAGGCTGGTTGTCCGGCAGGATACAGTATCTGCCATGAAACAAGACCACTCTGAGGGTCAAACCTTCACGTGTCCTAGTCAGGTATCTGTAACTGCCTAACCTACATACTACATGTCTGCACATTACAACCTAAAAATGTCTTTTTGCATCCACCTTTACATAATTGTCACATATCCATTACCCAGGTGTCAAGCTAACATTCCCAAAGGCAGAAAAGGAGGAGAAACATCAGTCACTCCTGTCTGATGCTCCGGCCGCCTACTGCACTGAGGCTTGTTGGCCACATAGCAGAATGCGTATAATAAATATCAGTGTAAAACGTGTCCCAGTTTCCTTTTAAAGAAACATAAAGACCCCAAACACAGCAGACAAAATTGTTAATGAGGGGTTTAAGAAACAAAAGTCAGTATCATGCCTGCACAGGTCAGCTTGAAAGGTCCCTAACTTCAAATATCAGAGTTCAAAGCAGTAGTGTTTGCAGTAAAGTGCAACCGGTTTTCTGAGAAAGGCATGCCACTGGATGTATAAAAAAAAAACACGACATTTCTATGAAACAAATTAAGTAAAGAAAACAGATCTGGTATATTTCTCTTGACAGATGAAATTGTTTGTCATACATCTTCAAGTCATTGTGGTGCAACGCTGAATTGCATAACCGCAGAGTTTTGTTATTGAGTCATAACACACAACAGGTTGATGTGGATCTGACAGATCACAACAAACGTGACCTTTTCTCCATTCAGCACTTGGCACCATAATACTCTCTACTTGACTAGACATGGAGGAATGTGTCTTGTCAAGTGTCTCTCTTTAATTCTTTCATGCTGTCTGTGTTTGCATACCAGTGTGTATCAGGCTGAGGGATTTGCTGCAACTCAATCATATAAGTCAAGGTCACAACTGTGAAAACGTTGAGTGATACTGATAGATATAGACAGACAGGAATTATGGGGAAAGAGATCTGAGGAATGACAAGCAGTAAAGGTCTCACTGCTCAGGGCGTTTCCCATGGGGTATGTATCTTGCTGTATATTGCTGTGTATATATATATATTAAAAGACTCTGACATGACATTGTATTTGACCTCTTACATAACTACTGACCTGTAAACCCCAGTAACATTATTGATCTTTGGTCGCCCCCTTGTGGTTTAGTCCTAAATTACCCCTTCTGTAGATCAGTTCACCATCTGAACAATAGGTGGCACCAGTTTTACAGTTTGTTTCTTTGTAGGCTGATCTATCTATCTATCTATCTATCTATCTATCTATCTATCTATCTATCTATCTATCTATTTATTTATTAGAGAGATTCCAAAATAACAGAAGGAAAATGATTTTGGCTTTGCTTGAAATCTTAGCAACCACTTAATGTCAGTGTCTGTGTCAGTTTGAAAACAGTAAAAAAAAAAAAAAAAAAAAGATGAATATAATACCTAAAAATTCAGAATATTACCAACAACTGCAATGTGCAATATGCAAAAACAATACACATATTTATTCTTTTTACAAACCATTTTAAGCAAACTTTCAAGTCATGGCAAGTTTGTTTTCTGTAGCAGCTTTAAACAAGAAGTGTAATTGGAGTGATGTGCATAACACACACAAAAGCAACACTACATAAGAAGAAAATAATAGGATTCACAAATATGCTTTAAAAGAATTAAAATAAAATAAAACTTGTAAGAAATATCTGAGCATCAACATGTTTTTTTTCTTTTTAATGTCAGCAGTAATTTTGTACAGAAGTTTACCGTCCTAAACCATCAGGTGGCGTCAGTCTTCCTAATTTTGAATGGAGTTTTGCCCTTTGCTCACTTTCCCTCTGGTTCAAACTTCACATCTCTGGAGACCAATCTAAGAACGAGTATGGTCTTATCATTGCTAATCATTTCTATCTGGCATAAAGTTAATCAATTCATGAAAATAAGCAACCGGTACTTTTTACAATCACCATTTTTTTTTGCAACTATTCATTACTAATAGGCAAAAAAAAACAACTAAAATAAAAACAATGGAGAGAGAAATACCCCACAAACAGAGGCTACTTTTACTAAATGACCCTTCCCATTTGAAATTAAGTTATAATGAATGTCGCTAAATTCTAGCTGGTGTCATAGCTGCTAAAAAGTAGCATGCCGCTGGAAAGTAGGACAACCTCCGAGTGTGGGGCATTGGCTCTTGTCATCTAAGGACATCATTCAGCAAGAGCTCTCTGTAGCTCGGATCCATGGTGTGAAAAGTGATAATATTTTCTGCTGGTCAAATCTGTTGAGCAAAATTGAACTTTTGATAGATATGTAGATGCATGATTTGTTAATAATTACTGACTATACATAATTATATGCATTCTTAATGTAACAGTTTATTTTGTGCTTACATAAATATATGTATTACAGTTTCTCTCAGTCGCGTTGGTACATTTCTCAGATCAGAATTGAAATTCTCAAAACTACTTGTTCAATCTTCACATCATTGTGTCAGTTGTGCACATCAAAAAAGCAGTTTCTCATTTCTTTGAACAAGTTGCAAATGCTTTGGTAAATCCATGCAAATGATTATGTACATTTTCGGGTGTTTCCTACATTATCAATTGTTTATATCATGTTGATCAAAATGTATTATATGGGTTTCTGTTGAATAGTCTCACCCCCCACAACATTTAAGCTTTAGTTCATCGCATAAGTCTTTACATGCAAAATAGTTGAACAAGTTGTCAGAATATGTCAGGTGTCAGATTGGAGATGACTTGCTGGTTTGCGACCCACAACAGGATGCTGATGGAGTTCCTCTCACCCTATTCCCCATTCCTTAACCCCATTGAGGAATTTTTCTCAGCATGGAGATGGAAAGTATATGATCGCCAGCCACATACACAGATGACCCTTCTGGCTGCCATGGATGCAGCGTGTGATGACACAGAGGCTGGATAAGACACTTGAAAAGATTCTTTCCACGCTGCATCGCAAGAGAAGATATTCGTTGAGATGTGGATGACAATTTGTGGCCCAACAGACAGGAACGTCAGTAGATGTAGGAAGACTGCACTGTAATTCCTACAGCACTGCATGTACAGGAGATTGTCCTATGTTTACATTTCTACTTTTTTTCCCCCCTTGTGCTATGCAGTGCTGTCTCTTCCTTTCTGTAATGCAATGACATGGTCTGTCAACAAATTACACTACAAACAGTAAAAGCGTATATGTGAATCTTGTGCAGTCTCTTGCAATCACTCTCCCACATACACTAAGGTGTAACTTACAATTTACAATAATTGTCATCAAAACTTTAGACATAGTTTACATCAGAACATCCCTCCAGAGTAAACTGTTATATTGACAATATGACTTAGCAATTTGACTGTCTTATCCGTACAAAATGACACAAGGACTTTTCATTCTGATTGCACTGCTGACATGTTCATTGACACAGATATTTCCTTTTGAGAGATGAACTAAGGATAAGAATGGCTTTTGCAGGTAATCCATGGTGTTTTGATATTTGTACAAATTGTTTTGAGAAATGCACTTACTGTTTTGCAAATGTCGAGGATGACTCAAGAAATGTACCAAAGCGGCTGAGAAAAACTGTAATCGCTATTTTTGTGGATGTCATTGACGGAGGAAATTAGCACATTCTGTTGTTGCAGTGTCTGTGCTCTCTGTACATTGTACTGTTGTTTTTTGTTTTCTTTATTTGTATCTTCCATGTCATTTTTTTTAAAAATGTGTCAGGACAGTGGCGGAGGGATGGGGTGGGTATATGTGTGTATGTATATATGTATTTATGTTTTCTTATGTTTTTGTATTCTGTATAAATGTCATTTGCAATATACAAAAAATAATGAATGTGCTTTTGACCCATTGAGGGGGATGGTGTCAAATGGGGGGAAAATGTGTGCAGCCTGTAGATTGTATTCAAATGTCACCAAAAATGTTCATAATGTCTCGCACACCTCAATAAATACTTGATCACCAAAAAAAGAAGTTTTCTCATGTGGTCTCCACAAGACTGTCTTTAATGAGACCATGTATTACATCAAAGGGCGCCTGTGGTTGGACTGTGGTGCAGATAAGATTAGAGCAGAGACTAACACTCACTCACAATACATCTGAACAAATTCCACCTCTGTTAGCATCTGCAGCAGGTCATTAGTGTGTGTGTCAGTGATTGAAAATTCAATAGGTATGGTCGAATGGGACGAAAGACTTAAAGGTACACAGACACACCCTGTATCTCAAATGTCCACACTGTGTCGTGAGCTAACATCGACTTTCACCGCCTCCATATAAAAATAGAAAATGTTTCCATCTGAGTGAGATGTGAGAGTGTTTGTTCACATCTCATTCAATTGTCAATTGTTTGTTTAGGCCACCGTGCAACAGTGGAACGCTGACCAAGTATAATCATGTTTTATTAATTATCTGGTGGTGATAGGCGTACAAAAACCACATGTGCATATGATCTATGATTTGATGTGGTTAGGTAATAAGAGTAGAGTATACGCACATTTGTCATGCTGCAATGTGAATAAAACTTTGCCTTTTGTTGCAGAGTATCAATACTTAAAACATGAATAAATAGCACGAAAAAAATCACATTTTTATTGAACTGGTGTTTTAGTTCAACAATTTTAACTCTGATATTTGAAATATTACCAAATATGTTGTTTTAGTATTCATTCTGATATATTTTTTTTATTGTGGGAACTACTGGCTTTGTGTCTGCACAAAACACTGTCAACACAAGATCACACACCATCTTTAAATTAAGTACATACAACGCAAAATATGTCAAAGTAGGGTCAGTTTTTGACACGTACTAGTTTGTGCATCTGCAGTTCTGACTGTATATTTCATCCATGATTTATGAGACTGAGACTTAAAAAAAAAAACTGACTACTTGTGATTCTTCAGACTTCTTCCTCTTGATGCCTCAATTTGCCTTAAACACAACAAACTGGAAGTCTGTGGTTGTAATTTTCATCCAATTTGTTCATATTTCTACATCAGATACAGGAAAGGAAGAAAAAGAAACCTTCAACATGACCGCTCTGCAGCGTTTGCACCTCATTTTCATGGCAGAGGTGGTGCACAGCACAGGAAGTCAGTGTAGGTTTGGGATGGCGGTGGAGTTTTCTTAAGTTTGAGACTTTTTTTTACAGTCTGATGATCAGTTAATTTGTTTAATGATGGCAAAATAGCAAAACCATCATATACACATAATTATAAACCACAGCAACAGTTTCACTTGACTTTAGTTGATTTAACAAATTCTAAATTACTTATAGAACAGATTTTGCTGTTGTTATCGACATATAGCCTCCCACTTCCTTGTTGATGTTTGTTTTACCATTTTGGGAACTGCTGTAAAAACACTGCTGTGTAATTCCCTGGACTGATTATTACAGGCTACTGGAACACATCCGGTTGGTTGTTTTGAGCTACATATGCTACGCAATCTGCATGACATGTTCTCCTCATCAAAGTGATTTTGACCACAACACGTGTGATTGATCAAGCGACCTGAGCTAAGAACATTACAAAAACTACAGAGCATGTGTGTGGGAGTTTTTTTAGTTCATATGACCAGCTCTGAATTCCTCCGGGATAATCTTATCTCCCTCCTGGTGGGCTTGAAGACCTCTGCAGGGCTGCGCTCACATGCTCCGGTCCATATGTATAAACAAACAAACGTGAAATGAAAGAGTACAAACAATGCACTTGAAGCTGTCTGACAATTCTTAACCAGCTTGTTTTGTGGGTGAGGAGAAGATATAACAGTACATCAGACGACAAATTTACGAATGCACACCTTAAATAGAGAGTCTAGACATTTTCAGGCCAAAGATTCTCACATATGAGGACAACACAGATAGTGCTTTCTGTCAGTTTAAACTGAAACACTGGGAAATCTGCTATATCCTTCAAATCATCACATATACAAAGTGATTTCTTTGTGCTATTGTTGTGCTGCTTCTTCAGACAGGGCGGGGAAAAAATCTGCATAAAGAACAAATGTAAATGTACTCAAGTGGCCGTTACCTCTAGTCTGAATGGACTGAATAGTAACAATACACCTGGTTGATCAGCGGCTATCAAGGAGTTTTAAAATGTAAAACTCGGCTTTTAAGGAGTCTGGGAGTTGGCTTCTATTCAGACACTAGATGAAGGGCAGTAAGGTCACCACTCACCAGGTCAGACATGATCTAAAATATGTTCATATGTCAAAGCATGTTGAAGAATGAATGTCAAATATACAGTATTGTCAGTTCCAGTAAAACTGAGACTGAGAGAAATACAAGAAATGAGTCTTGAAGAAAATGTTTGTGTATGAAAGCAGAAAAAAAAATGTTTTCAATCCAGCACTAACCATATGTACCTGAAAAATCTATAATTTGCTGTAACCATATTACTTTTTCTGTAAAAAGTTATTTAAAAAACCCTGTGCTGTTCTCCATAACTGCCATGAGTGACTCAAACTCAACAGTCATGTGACAATCTGGCTTAATTGCAATTGTGGTCACAGATAGTGGAAAAGTATGGAAACATATTTAAATGTAAGCCAACTTTTTTCTCTTTTCGCAGTGTTGATAACACCTGTGGTCACAGAAATTGCACTTTTTATTTTTTAGACAATATTTTATTAACTTTTCTGGAACCAAAAACAGAAACAGGAACATACACGACAGCCAAAATGTTGTAAGCTGATCACAGATTGCATGAGAATAAGAATATAAGCACAAAGTAAACAGAGCAACAGCAACCAAAAAAAGAAAAAACAATAGCGTGATATTTATACAAACATATATATATATACTGCAGCACTACATGGGACAAAAAATTGACATTTCAATATGAGCCCAGCTTTGGTACATAGATGAGGAATAGCCTATTCAGGGCAGAGTTTGAGTGCCCAGGTGATCAACATGAGTCCAGGAGGGACGCCAGTTCACCCCACAATGTCCTCTGTAAACCAGGTCTGCAGCACTGAGATGATTAAGAAAAGGCGCCCACAACTTGTCAAAAGTCTTTACATTTCCTTTCAAAACTTAAGCGCTCCATGGGCAATACTTTAAAAATCTCTCCAGACCACTGGTTAACCGTTGGAGGTCTGGGCTTGATCCATTGGAATAAATTTCTACATTTTTAAAAGAAATTAGTCAGACAGCTAGATTTAAGTTCACAGTAATATGTTGGCTAATTAGATGTGCTTTGTTTATTTTATTGCAGCTAACCTGTCCCGCTCAGCCTTCCTTTCACCTAAATACTATGAGGACTTGGATGATGTGAGCTCGACGTCCTCCCTGTCCCAGTCCTTGGATCCTCATCTGTCTCACTTGGAGCTGGAAGAAGAGGAACTGCAGCCACTGCCCCTTCCCATGACTGTCATACCTCCAGCACTGTCCACTCCCCGCCACCCCACTGTGGTCAGAACCCCCTCTATCCAACCAGGCTTTGGAGCCATCCAGTCCACCCCTTTAACCAAAATTCTCCCAGTACAGGGTATGGGCTTTGGACTCAGCCCTATTGCCAGCCCTGGTAAGTAAATCTGTTGTTTGGCATTCAAAGCCATTAAATGCTGGTTTTATGTCACATTTTTGACAAAGTAAGAGTGCATCTTACTGGAAATGCTTTGTTTAAGAAATGTTGAATTAATATTTCAGTTCCTACCAATAAGATCAACCTCAGTGGAGCAGATAGCACTGCTCTTGCCACAAAGACAGTAAAGCATGGAGCACCACCAACTGAGAGAGTCGTACCCGTCACCATTCCTGCCCAGCAGGCTGCAGCCACAGCTGCTTTACGCAGGCAGATGGCCAATCAAAAGACAGGTAGGAAGAACATACAATAGTCCATTAGGAATAATTACTTAAACAGTAATAAATATGTAGCTACATTTCGTGAATATGAAGTTGTTTTGTTTAATATCATATTGCTGTTCTCCTTATAATTCACCAGGGGGAGACATAGACTTACAGACCAAATAATGTGAAACCTTTACATCTTTGCTCAGTACCTCATCATGTCTAAGCTGTTTCAATATCATTTAAACCAGGCTGAAATCACCATGGAAATATTCACTTCACTTAATTATCATCCATCTTGTTGATTTGTTTTTAAATATAAACTCCTTATGCATATTCCCAAGTGTGAATTGCTCTAAAATGCATTTGTTTGTGTTCCAGCTGTTGTCAGTACTTCCCTGACAGAGTCCACTTTGAAGACTGTTCCTCAGGTGGTTAATGTCCAGGAGCTCAAGGACAAAGGGCCTCCTGTGCAGGTTTCCTCCATCATCAGGTAAAACAGATCTAGTCTAATGATTATAGACTAGATTCTATGGATTTTTGTTTTTACAAAGTGACTGTTTTTACTTTTTAATAATGCTTGTGTCATTGGATGAATGCAAATCTACCAGTTTCTGTTCACTAAAACAGGATTACAGTTAGTAATCTGACTGAAGAAAATTAAAATCAACTTGATTAACTAAGTGGCTTAGTCTGCCCTCTGGTTAAATGTGATGTCCTCTTCTATTGTGCACAATAGTAAAAAGACGTTAAAAACTATTTGACAGTCAATGTTTTTGAAGTGCCTGAAAGGTAATGTCAGAATACACCCAAAGTTCTGTAGTGTTTGATAGATCATGCAGTGACAGTGATATCATTAAACCTATTTTTGAGAAGCATGGTGAACCACTTAGTGAGCACTCGGAGAGCGTTTTTAAGAGAACAAATCAGCGACTGTTTTTAATTAGGAAACTGAAGAGTTTTGGTTTAAGTAGACACATACTGGAGATGGCGTATTGAGGCCTTGTTGAAAACATCTTGCAGTTTAATATAGCTGCTTGGTATGGCAATCTAAATGTGAGGCAAAAATATAAGCTGTCCTCGATCGTAAAAATTGCAGGGAAGTTGGTTGGTAAGCCACAACAAGAAGTTTGTGAAGTGTTTCAGACTGCAGTAGTCAAGAAGGCCAGACAGATATCTGGGGACTCTTCACATCCCTTACACTCACAGTTTGAACTGCTACCATCTGGTCGCAGATTTAGAGTCCTGAGGGCGACCCGTAATATATACAAAAAATCTTTTATGCCACATACCATACAAGCTCTGAACGCCATATGAACAGGACATGACTGTATAAAGTGATCCCCTTCAGAGGGTTACAGTATTTACATCCGCTGTTGCTGTCTTTTGCCTGTTTGCACAACTCTTCCTTTCTTTTTGTTGTACATTGTGAGTGTCTTAATTTGTCCTGTGTGATTTGATGTCTTGGAGAGGCCGAAGACAAATTTCCACCACGGTGGACAATAAAGTTATCTTATCTTATCTTATCTTATCTTATTACTTTATCAGGCACTGATTTTGAAAAACCCACAGGCAGACACTACTATAAGGAGTTTTATTGTCTTACGTTACTGTTGTAGTCCTGCAAAATTAGTAATTTTGTGATGACAGATTTTAGCTGTTTGCCCCGGAATAATTCTCAGCAGACATGCAGCCAAAGTATATACTTAAAAGATTAAAAGTCCAGATGTACTAATCAGTGAGCTACAACAGGTAGTACCCATGAGTGGGTGATGGGGAAATAACACTGATGTAATTCTTATTCAGTTCAACTAAAATTCAGTAATACATGTCTATGATAGTGCTGTATATACACTGTGCTGTGCAAGTCTAAAAGTAAAGTGTGAATGCTTTCAGATTTGTTTTTTCCTTTAAGATGTGAAAGATGCATGCCCTGTCTGCTGTCTTGTATGTGGGCCAAAGCAAAATGCAACCTTTTCATTATTATTGTCATTCTTAATATATGTCTAGTTATTGCCCACCAGTGGTTCTTTATTTTCGTTAAATTAATTTTTGTATTTACATACACGGTGGCATCCTCACAAGTGCTGGCATTTAACAATTTCCTTTTTTAGGTACAGGTGAAAAAGTACCTTTTTGCCTGTCGGTCTAATCCATCTTGTCTATTACGTATTTAATATTAAGCATCATATATAGTACAGTGATGTTAAATCATGTCTCTATGCACTTTAATATATTTCCGACACAGTGAGTAGACAGTCTGTCACTGTAGGTCCTTGAGGGGTTCAGTGTTTGTTTTGTGCGTGTCTCCCCGGCATAGATTTATCAGGTCATTGACTCCGGCTAATCTTGAATCTAATGCATGCGATGGGGAGAGGCTAGCACTCTTTGAGGACCAGTTTGTTCTCTCAAGCATTGCTTCTCTGTCATATTTCCATCATTAAAAAAAAATCCTCATCTACTAAATATTAGAGATTAAAGCTATGTCTTCATTTCTTTCCACTTCCCAACCTCACATATGCTGGTATTGTTGATGATCCTGTAATGTCTGTGTCACATAGAGTGCCTTACGACAGTGATGTGTATTTGATTGTTTTGGCTCTACTCCAGCACACTGAATGTTAAAATGAAACAATAATTGTGATTTTAAAGTGCTGACTTTCAGCTTTTTTTAATGATGTCTATGAATTTTTTATGTGTATATTGGTGTATATGGTGTAAGACAAGCTTTTTTACAACTCTTAAGGAGAATAGTTAAGTATCAACATAGTTTATAGTTTAATTTCACAACTGATATACTTGAGAATGGAGCTGAAACAAAACTGTGTGCATCCTGAGTGTCACTGTATGCCCACTGTCTAATGGTCTCTCTTCATACCATTATGCTCTTCATTTCCTTTTCTCTGTGTCTTTCATTTTGCTCTTTATTCACTTTATGCTTCATTGTTTTGTCTCAATGTCTCCTGCACCTTACTCTTTCCGTCTCAGTGGGCTGTGCTCTACTTTTGTGCTTGATATTTCAGTAGGTCATGCCTGCTTGGGGCTTTTCCCAAATAAAGCGTGCTCACAAAAAAAAAAAAAAAGCAGAGCATGGTTTTGTAAGAGTACAATGATTACGAAAGGGGGCCTTTCCTTAAATTTGCACTAATATACTCTTTATTTTCCCAGTCAAACAATAATGCTTTGGCAGACATTTTTATAAATTATTCCTACATTGATATAGACAATATAATTTAATTTACCATAAGAAAATATGAATGTGTTCAATAGATACATGCTCCCAAGAAGTTAGGATTTCATATATTGACAGATGTGGGTATTTATTTTTATCATTCATTTCAAAATAATGTAATATAATCATAAATTATGTAATACTTAGCTTTTGTCCACCCAATTATGGCAGCAGAGGGCAGGTTTTCATCGTCCGTACAAGATGTGGACACCTGATTTTTACTAAAAAATGAGCACCTAATTTCACCTAATACATTCACATAAGGTATTTTATATTTTTTTCCATGTGAATGTTGTTTCATGTCTCTCCTCTCCCTCTTTTGTTGTCTTTCGCAGCTCCACAGTACCAGATCCAAACTCTCAGGCCTTTGCAGCGGTGTCCAACCAAGCCAAACGAGTGAGTATTATCTATCCATTATTTACCAAGCTGTCATTCATCTTTTCAAGCCTATTGTGTCACTTAGGTGTCACATTGTTGTTCCTCATCTTGAAAAAGTTCCTAGAAGGCATCTCTAATGGCTCACACATCAAATTTGTTTTATCTTCTCTACTTTTACCGAATCAAAGTTTTGAATTTTATCAACAATACACCAGAAACAGTATGAAGTTTGCCTATGTCATTCACCTTACCATATACTTAAAAACAATGACCTGCTTTTTACATAGGGAGATTATTGTTTAAGTTGAATGTTGAAATATTCACTATTTACAGTGTTTGATATTCTAAAGGAGAACTGTATGGTGCTGCCACAAATACATGTCTTTAATATAGCTTTATCTGTTCACATGCAATTACTTAAAAATTGAAAATAATATATGTTTGATGTAATCTTACACCTACTCTCGCAACTTTAAAGAATATTCAACATGCAAAAATCCACAGATTGCTGACACTTTTGCATCTGAAGTGTGATATGTCCCAGGTTCTTCTCATGCTGGTGTTACAAATTGCAGTTGGGTGACGGGGGAACTCCTCACGCAAATCTTGTTTGTGAACAGCAGCACCAAGTTCTCCTACCACGTGTGCACATACACACTTGCTTTGTTTTTATGTTTTAAATCACATGCGCATGTCTTGTGTTTTTCTGTAAGGAATACAGTTATACCACGATAGTCATTTCCTGCCCATATCTGTCTCTGCAGAATCCTACCCAAGGTATCCAAAAGATGTCCACTGAAAGTACATCTATCCCACAGACAAGCTTTGTGTTTGGTAAGTAATGTTAGATATACTGGTCATATGCAAGTTGCCTCTTGGGTATTGACCTGATCTGGTTACACATAAACACAATTTTCCAAAAACATTGTTCATGATCCTTAATTATCTTTTGCCTTTATGTCATGATAAAAAGTCAAGTTTTACTGATCTCATAACCTTTTTGTCCTTCAGGTCAGCCGTCCAAAACAGATGTTTCTGTGGCTCCTGCTAGCTCAGTGGAGCAAAGCACCAGCAAAGGGTTCTCTTTCACTTCAGGGTGAGTTAACTTGGTGAAATAATCAAAGACATTCTGAGATCACTTACTGTTACCATATACATTATACAGTATGTTTGTGAATTTATATATTATAAAAAAGCAATCTAAAAAAGATATACTTTTATCTTAAGTTTTGGTAAAATGTTGGAATATTTTGATTATTGCACTTTAAACTGTGTATATCTGAATGTATCCTATCGAGTGGGATTTAAATCAACCTGCTAAACCCTTCTGTCATCATAGAGTTTTGCTTGACTGTGGGTCATAGTAGCTACTGGAGGACTATAATAGGTTTTGTACTAAAACAGTGTGGCTGAGATTTGATTTATTAATTTCCATCTCAGCCCCACCTCCTACGCTAATCACACAGGTGAAGAAAGTGTGGGTGGAGGTTACCAATTATCTACAGCACTGTATTGTTGTGAATCTCCAAATACTCCTGCAATTTGATGAAAATCCCTCTAGAAATTACACCCTGCCCACATTTTCTGTTTCACTCTGAAATATGTCACATTATTCTTGGGTTTCTTTTTCAGACAAGTAATTGTAGGAGATGTTTTTTTTACCTTGACTTGTTTCGACTGTCATCTGCAGTCTTCCTCAGAAGCGTCAGCTGATCGCTGTGACGTGTCACTTATATGTTGTTCTTCCTAGGCGTGGTCAACCTGACGGACCTGACAGGTCTATCAGGCTGACCACGCCCCCCGCCACCCGATGGTCTCTGGAGGAGAGAGTCCCAGGTGTGGGAGAGCATGAATGCTCCCTTGTCCCGGTTGATGGTGGTTTTTCCCCGCTTCCTGATTTCAATGGCCTCTTTAATAAAACATTTGTGTTTATTGTTCTCTGACCCAATTATTCTTGCGTTGTCCCAGTCCATGATGTGGTTGCTCATTGAATTGGTTGTTATGCCCTGGATGTATGGTATTTTCTTTCTTTCAAAAGAGAAAACAACTACAAAGATGTGTTGACAATACCATACATCCGGGGCATAACAGAACCAATTCAACGAGCAATGAAAAAACAAAAAAATAAATACACACTAAACTCAGACAGCTGCTAGTCTACCCCAAAGACAAAATAGAAAAGGACAAAAAATGCAACGTTATATATGAAATACCATGCGAACCCACATACATCGGCGAAACGGGAAGAATGTTCAACACAAGAAAAAAGGAACATCAGAAGGAGTGTGAAAAGGAGACAGCAGGACGACTCACAAGAACGGGAAAAGAAAAGGCAGAACAGGAAAATCTCAAATTAGCCATATCAGACCATTGTAAGAGACAAAATCACATCATGGACTGGGATAACGCAAGAATAATTGGGTCAGAGAACAATGAACACAAACGTTTTATTATAGAGGCCATTGAAATCAGGAAGCGGGGAAAAAACACTATCAACCAGGACGAGGGAGCATTCATGCTCTCCCACACCTGGGACTCTCTCCTCCAGAGACCATCGGGTGGCGGGGGGCGTGGTCAGCCTGATAGACCTGTCAGGTCCGTCAGGTTGACCACGCCTAGGAAGAACAACATATAAGTGACACGTCAC
>OMNN01019777.1:4659-44009 GCA_900302755.1 Chromis chromis
GGCCAAATAGTAGATTTTTCAAAAGAGGAATGCACAGTTAAGCCATAGCAGCGCACATCATCTTCCCCTCCTCCACTGATATGTTTCCGGTATTTGTCTCCCAGCGGTATTAGATAGCTCCACTCATTTCCCCTCCATGCTTCCTCCGAGTTTTAGAAGACTTAATTGCAAAGTTTAAAACATGCTCGCCCAAATAGTAGCAGTTGTAATAGCTATAGTCATTATCTCTGGATGGTTTTCACTCCCGCTAGTCTATTTGGTTCATAATGTTGGCACAAGTTCTGGTTTCGGGGTTAAAAAAAAAGAAGAGCTGTTTGAGATTAAAATCCAAATATATGTAAAGGTAATTAACAATTAACCTGATGATTTTCTCAATCTCTGATAATAACATCATCATTGTGTCTGAAGCAGCATCGATTAGCTGTCAGCTATTAAATTAATCAAACTACTTTCAGAAACGACTGATCAGATGATTTTTTTTAAAGAAAAGAAAGTGAAAGTTCTTTAATTCCATCCTCTAAATAGGAGTATTTTCTCATTTCTTTACTCCTCTATGACAGTAAACTGAAAAAACACTTTTTATACACCAAACACCTGATCCATTCATTGAGAATATCATCAACAATGATAATATGTGTTAGTTTCACAGCAAGTGGTTACACAATAGAGAGAATGAGCTCAATCAAGGGTGAGCCGTGGTTTATTTTTTACTGTCAGTAGGATGTTAATGGGGTCCAGAATTTACAAATCACCTCTATCATAACCATTAAAATGTAATTAAAAAACTCATTTGAATGCAGGCATGCAATATCAAAATTGCACATACCCCAGAGTCTTGTTGTGTTTTTTTTTATTAAGGGTGTGTTTTAATTTGTCTCTGCGAAGGTTAAAAAACGAATCACTGTCTGATGCTATTATTCAGTAACAATATCACACTAATTGTAGCCTAACTGGCTTGTTTTCTCTCTAAACAAACAGTTTAAACAGGCTGAAGAATAATCAAAAGTTTCTCATAAGGGGTCCTCTCTCTTGAGTCTTCATTTTTTAGCCAAAGATTGCATGTGCACAGTTGTACTCATTTGCATGAGACTTGCCACAACATGAATGTAATTAGTTGCAGCCCTAATCTTGTCTGTAAGACCTCAGATAATAGTGAAACATGTCAATTATAGTTTCCCAGAGCCCATGATATTATCTTAAGATTCCTTGTTTTGTCCTAATGTCAAGCCAGCAAAAGCAGCATATCCTCTCATCTGCAAAGTTAAAATGTAGAGAATATTTGGCATTTTTGGTTCTAAAAAGACCTCAAATGATTAACAGCTGTCAATAGAGTTTCTGATAAATTGTTTGGCGATCCACTAATTCGATTATGTGGCTAATTACATTATTCAGTTTATAAAAGTAATCAGAATTTCTTTAAGTAACATATATTTACACATGTCCTTGCCTTACATAATAATAATAATAATAATAATAATAATAATAATTAATTTAACCTTTATTTATCCCCTTAGGGAAATTCAACCTCTGCATTTAACCCATCCTACTATACATAGCAGGAGCAGTGGGCTGCCATGGTGCAGCGCCTGGGGAGCAGTCAGGGGTTAAGGGCCTTGCTCAAGGGCCCAACAGTTGCTACATTCGGGGTTCAATCCTCCGACCTTCTGATCAGTAGTCAGGGGCTTAACCTGTTGCGTCACCATTGCACCCCAAAGTACATAGTTATAAATTGTAGGGCTGTTCCGAATAGTAATTGCTGTCCTTCGAATATTATGGTCCAATTAATGATGACTATTCGAATTGCGAGCGTGACACTGGAGTTGGTAGGTCCGCGTACTAGAGCCCCGGCGACGCTCGGCGGCATACTAGAGTCTCGGCAGTGCTCGGCAGTGACCGGCGGCGGCGTGCACGACTATTCCAATATCAAAATTATTATCCGAATACCAACACAACAGACGAATATTCGGATATTCGAATATTCTAGACCAGCCCTAATAAATTGGGCACATTATCTTTAGGTTTTTAACTGTTGGTCTCACAAATGTCTAAAACAGAAGTCGCCATCTTCAGCTCTTTAAAAACTGTGATGTGCATCTTTTTTTTCACTCTTGTCAACATTTTATAGAACAAGTCAATGGAGAAAATAGCTGCTGTTTGTTGCTGTCTTAAGTGTCAAACAATAGTGCTTATTACAAATTTAAAGGGTTATGAGGCCCTCTGTGCAGCTGTTTCTCACAGTGCCCCAGTTGTGTTGTTTTTGGTCTCAAATAGACGCCTGACTTCGCTGCTCTTGTATTTGTTTTGGCCTATGAGGGTGTAATCGTGGCTTTGATGGTTGTCTCTTTTTAGCTCCTCAAAACATGCATCTAAAAGAAGCCCTGTACATGTGTGAATAATAGTTTGAGTCGAGCACTTTCTTGTGATTGTCACTGACAGTAATGGGCAGTAATTGTATGTTGTGTTGTTAAGGTTGAGGCTCCGTGTTTGGGAAGGAGGTGGATTTACAGGGTGAATACTGATTCTAACCTCTTTAGTCGGGGCAGTACTGCGAGTCTGTTGCAAGCAGGCTGAGGTTCAGAGGCTTGTTCAAGCAGGTAGGGATGGATTCAGAGGAATGAATCGACGCAGATGATCAGGTTTAATATGTGTCTGACACTGCTGAATTATTACTGAATGTACTGATATGGAATTTTATGATAATCAAGAAAATAACAGTTATATCAACAGATACGTGACACTGTGTGAACTAACTTAGGATCAGCTGCAACAGGTCAATCAACAGAGGATTATCTGGCAACTACTCTACTACTTTAAGTCAGTTTCAAGCCAATGATTTGATGCTTCAGATTCCTAAAAAATAGAACTGTCTGCCTTTTCTTAGCCCCTTTTAGACATGCATTCCTCTCTGTTAATCTTAGGGCATCTGAATGCATTGCCTTCATGTCTGAATGAGCACTTTTATGTAAAAGTGGTGATGGCAAACTTACTTTATCCAACCTGGTAGCAGTTTAGTATCATTTTAAACAAATAGACATGCAATGTTGTCATGGATATGTCTGAATGAAGTCGTGAGGAAGATTAACGTAAAAGCGACCTATGAATGACAGAATACTGACACTTTAACAAATTTAATTAAGCCAGAAATGTTATGAGTCCCGTGTCTGTAAGGTGATTGGACAAAAGACTTGATTTCAACTGGAGCATTCACAAACTGCAAATTGCAAAAAGGCTTACATTGTTAGCTTAAATGCCATTATAACAGTAATGATGAAGTAATTACCACATTTTTCAGATGTTAAGATATTAGCCACAGATACATTGTGAATCCCTGCTGGCTGCAGTAGCAGTGTCCTCACATGTACTGTAGGTCCCACAAGATTTCTGTGGTTCCATTAGTTCTCATTAGGTAACACAACAAATAAAAGAAATCCAGGAAAATTAGTTTCTCAAAAGTAAAAACATTGTTTATTCTGCTTCTTTTCACCTTTTAGATGCTTCTGTGAATGTGTTTTCCGTTAGCCGAGGCCTGTTATATGACCTGGCGGGGATGTCGATGCAGAGATGTACAGGGTGCAGACAGGGGCTCTTCCTCTGGCTCTTCAGTCTGCCAAACTGAGCTCTGCTGGCAGGTGGAAGTGCCTGAAATAAATGACCACAGTCAATGTGGAGGGGGGGAGCAGGAGAAAACCCTGGCACTCAAGTGCCCCTGGGTTTGGTGGATGAAGTTAGCTTAAAGGGAAAATCCATCCTGTATAAAGTGCCCTGGAATAGAAATACACGGAGACACCAGAGGGCTGAGCCTCACTGCATGTAACCACAAAAGTCCATTTCAGCAGTTTTATGTGGAGTGGAACCTTTTTTTGTTTGTTATTAAGAAATAACCACCAGATAATTACCAGTTAGGGCTGAGTGGTGTTTTACAAGCTCTGCAAAAGTAATTTACAATGTGTGTTGTGGTGGTAGAAAAGGTTACATCATTTCTCAAGATGGAATCAGAAAAGAGGAAAAATAAGAGAAACACAAACCTTAATTGCAATAGAAGATGTAGAAGCCCTTAGATAATACCTGTTAGCTATTTTTTGTTGTCTTTTGTGCCTGAAAACCCAGTTAGCTATTTTCCAAAAGCACTACACTATTTTAGCTTTTGTATTTTCTGTACCAAGTAAATTGGATTGGATAAAAACACATTTTATAACCCTATTTACTGATTTTATGGCTTTAGATAGATAGATAAATAGATAGATAGATAGATAGATAGATAGATTTTATTGATCCTAAGGGAAATTTAAGAAGCTGTGAATTAATTTTGTTTCTTAATCTGATAGCTGGGTGATTTCCTTTGCCGTTTGAATTGTTGTTATTTGCAGAGCTGCAGCTAGTTATTATTTTCATTATCTATTATTGTGCAGGTTATTTTGACACTTATTTATTCACTTAGTCTATTAAATGTCCTCCTCCTATAAAGGAGAAAAGCAGCAAACCCTCTTGCTGGAGAAGCTGGAATCAGAGATGACTTGAGTTTTTGCTTAGTTAAAGACTTCAAGCTGTTTATCTTTCTTTCAAAGAATACAGCTATTAGCTTCTGAACTCTACCTACTCCCCCAAACAGACTAGAGTTTAGCACTGAAGGCTAATAAACTCATAGGAGTGAGTCTGTGGGGAGTTTTTCTCTCATAAACTTGGGCTAATTAGTTTTTAGGATTTGGCCTTATGGTCTGAGAGGAAATTGCACTCAGAGCAGATCTGGTATGAAGGAAGCAGTTTGCACAGATAGATGTGTGTTGTGGGACTGAGGGTCTCTGTGGGGCTCTTGATGCTGTTTTGAGCCGAGGCCTGCAGGATGTGTGAATACAAGCCAGTGAATTGGTGGGGGGGGGGCTCAAATTCCTGCAGATTCATAATACTCCCTCAGTTCTCAGATCCTATTATTATGCTGTCTGCCTACTCATAACTTCAGAACAAGTGCATAACTTTATTAACAGGAGGATTGTGCAGTGTCTTGGTGCAAACAGTGAGGCTCACATGCAGTATGGAAAGTAGAATATATCATGAGTGCAGTACAGATGATATACAGCGGATGAGGGAGTGGAGAGACTCTGCAGTGGGAGTAAACTTGATAAGAAAGCAGGATGTGACCACGAAACGTAAAATGACAGTCGCACACAGCAGCTGGAGCATGTGTGTGCAGCACTGCTGGGTGGGACTTCTGTTTTTTGTCTTCAGCCTTTTCCTGATTGACTCTCTGTCATGCAGCCCTGCCCGTGTCTTAATTTATCAGTCTTTATCTGTTTTTCACCAAGGAGACACTCTGTCATGTAATCGAGGCCGCTGTCCGACACGTGTCGCAGCTGGTGTCACAGTGACACAGAGGAATGATGAGGTCTATTAGCCGTTGTCTCAGTCTGATTTGCATCAACTTCCTTTTTTAAACGACAGAAGTGACAAATTCCGCATTATGCACTCGCACAGCTGAGCTTTACAGCACGACATTAACTAAAACTACTGATGCAGTTTCAGACAAGTTGCCAAGTTACTGGTACAACTATAAACTGTGTGCTGTCTAGAGCCCTTTTCACACGGGACTACTAACATCTGTTAACCTCATGTGATTTAGGAGTTACCCCCTGAAGTCTGTGTTTCATACGGTACATTAAGCAAAACAAGTGAAATCTGCATTTTACGCAAAGTTGTTGACATTTTACACAGACAAGACATTATTAGGCATTATTAGGCTGCCACATAATAACAGCAAAATGTTCCTTACTGCAAGCTGCCATGCATGTCATCCATCTCTTAATCCTTTGAGATTTCGCTCTTTGGGTGAATTTGAATTCTCTGTGAAAGGATCTCGATGCTACGGAGTAACACGAGCCCAAAATGCTGTTCAAACTTTAATTTGGAATTTCCAGTACAGCCTCTATTTTTGGAAAAGAGGCAGAAGAAAGTGCATAGAAAACACTAAACTTTGAAGAAAAATGAAAGATGATCCAAAATCACAGAGCTCCCTATTCAAACAGCTCTGATATCATCACAGGACCTCTGTGTTTGGGGAATTACGGTAGTTTTATTTTTTTTTGTGTTGGGGTTTTTACTTAAAACACAGGCAACCTACCTACACAATTATTACAAATTACTTGAAGTCCCCAGGTGATGTTTTAATATAATAATCAATCAGTTGTGTTTTGTTTATTCAACTTTAGGATTATTTTGATGGCTGTAGTGTGCAGTGCTGTTAATTCTTTCATGTTGGACTGATTGGTATTTTTTTCTTGATTCTTGAAGATTGATTTTTGGCCTTTTCATGCCTTTATTATTAGAGAGGACAGGACAGTGGATAGAGTCGGAAACGGGAGAGAGTGGGGAAGGATATGCGGTAAATGGCCCGGCACGAACCCGGCACAGCTGCTACGCCTCTGCACATGGGTCACGCGACGCAACCGCTAGGCTATCGGGGCGCCCACACTGATTGGTATTTTTAATAGGTTGTCTAGCCTTACAGGGGTTTTTAAGCGCCTCACAATGAGGTTGTAGTCAGCACCAAAAAAAATTCACCAGTGGCATATAAGAATAGTGAATAAAAGACACATATCTCTTTTTTAACCTCTTTTTGTAAATTGGGGTTTAATTTACTGAAGCACAATATACATTTTTGCTTCTCAAATTGTCAATAATAGCAGGAAAAGGCATTTCTGTCAAAGTAACCGACTTATTGCATTTACTGTGTGTGGAACGATCTTTCTGATGTGTGTTGTCAGGAAAACTTTGCCTTATTTGTATTTTTTTTAACATTTACCACTGTAATGTGATATATTTGAACAGCACTATAACTGTAACTGCCAAAATGACAGTTAAATCAACACGCAGATATTATAATGGTCATGAATGTGAGATTCATTGCAGGACTGTATTAGACTGGACACTTTTAGCTTGTTGTAACTAATGTTTTGGTGATTGAGAATGTTTTATGAATTCAAGCCACTCATAGTCTATATTTAGTGCAAAACAGCTAATTACATGATATATTTTTATGTTGACCACCCAGTTTGCTCTGGACTGCGCGCCTGTTGTTTTTTGAAAAGTGATATTTTGATCGTCAAAGTAAAACACATATGCTCCCAAAAACAGCCCCAGTCTGTACCACTTGGCCTTGTTCCAGTTCAACCAAAGAGCTGTTTGCATGGAAAACTTTTATGTTTTCTCCCTCAAAGTCTTGCATAGCAGTTTTTCCTGCAGTTAAACCCTTTGAAGGATTTTGTGAAACCTATGCTGAATATAAATATTCCCCATGTCATTGCAGAGATGACCACGGCTTCAGCCCTCTGCACTGGGCCTGCAGGGAAGGTCGTTCCAGTGTGGTGGACATGCTCATTATGAGAGGAGCTCGCATTAATGTCATGAACCGCGGAGATGACACGCCTCTGCACCTGGCTGCCAGTCACGGACATCGTGACATTGTGGGAAAGGTAGGCTTCATGTAAACACAAAGGCACAGTGACACTGGAAAATGTTCCTTCCTGGTTTCTTTTGTGTTTTTGTATCTCAACAGGAAAATTGATTATGAGAATATTGGTTTTCTCTCTGTCATTAGAACAAGGCTGACTATCTGTGGTCTATATTCTGAAATGCACAGTTTTAGACCTGGACTATGGAATACTTAACAGCAGCTGATATCTGAACTGAGGGGTTTAGATGCAGAATGAAGGCTTAAAAGTACCGAGAGGGAGAGTGAAGCCAGACCGTGTAGAAATTTAAAAGTGATCAACAGAATCCTAAATTGAATTGTGTTGCAAATGGAGAGCCGGTATAGAACCAGGACTAGAGTAATGAGTTCCCTGTGTCGAGTATTTGTGAGTGGTCTTCCTGCTGTATTTTAAATCAACTGAAAACAGGCAATTGCTGCATTGTTAAGTCAAGTGAATAGTGAGTAACAATAGTCCAGGTGGGCAATAACAAGGAGAAGTTGTTCAGTTGTATTTCTGGGGAACATTGGTTTGATTTTGGCAGTATTTCTGATTTGTAGGTGGCAGGATTGAACCAGAGACTTAATGTGGCGATTTAAGTTGAGGCTGTGATCAAAAACAACTCCCAAGTTGTCAAAGTGATGCCATATCTCTGCAAGTTTGCTTCATAAACAGAGGATATTGTGAAACTTGAGGTGATATCATCTGAACAGCAATTACAAATACAAAGATCTTGTCTGTTCTTGTCGTTTCACCACCAGCAGCTGAGGCAACTGAAGTATGATTATAAAACCTGCTTTCTGCTACATTTGTTAAGAGTAGAACAACTTGAAAGTTGCTTTTCTCCTGAAACCATTTTCGACAAAGATACTTTTAAATAATTGATCACTTAAAGGCACCATTTGTGCACAGTTACTGTCTGCAATGCAAGTGGCAGTACACATATTCATTCTCTGATTGTCTGTGTCCTCACAAGCTCCTATGCAGCATATAAAACTGCAGTGTGTTTCTTTTAAAGACACATCGTGTGGCTGTATGTCCACTGTCAGCTGGTTCACCGTCACAGATGCAACATGGAGTTTGGTGTATAGTTTTGTAAATGTAATGTAGCAGATTTTGTAAAGCAAGTCTGCTTTGTCAGAGCAACACAGCATTACCTGTTTTGTAAATCATAATTTAAAAAAAAAGAAATATAAAGATAATTTATCTGTCAGTGTTGCTCACAGTACTGTTGCCATAATGTGAGGCTTCTGCTGCAGGATGTCTGATTTAGAATAGCTGCCAGGCAGTTTTTGAGTTTAATATTAGGCATGTCTCAATACCTCTGGTATGTGTCCACAGGCAACACAACCTTCCATGATTTTTCTTGGCAGCATTACGACTCATCTCTGTATACAGCCCAAACAAGATCTGACCAGCCTTGCTTTGCATATAATCCTTTGTTTCTGATTTATTTAGCTGATCCAGTGCAAAGCAGACACCAATGCAGCCAATGAACATGGGAACACACCACTGCATTATGCCTGCTTCTGGGGCCAAGACCAAGTGGCTGAGGTTAGTGTGCCCCCTGGTGGTGGTAAAGAGGAGGCTGTTGTTTTTCTATTAACCTTCTGAACTCAAAGTGGTTTCTGGGTGTTTTTCACGCACTGTGGGCTCATTTTTCACTACAATATAAGTCCTTCAACTTTGAATTCTCTCTACCTCTAGCCATGGGAACAGCACAGCCATGGCTACAAGAGAGACAAGAGAGAACTCAAAAATGTTGTTTGTGCAGATTTTAGTAAAATATCAGAAAGGCCAAAGGTCAAAGATGAGTAATTCATTGATCGCTAGAAAGTTGAAAATCCAATGATTCTCTCGATTTTTACAGTTACTGGCTCTGGTAATTGATGCAATTTTGGAATTTTTTAAAAAGATAACATGCCTTTCAAAACCGACGCCAGGTTTTGGGGTTTAGAGGGTCAAACTGTTGCTGACAACATTTTCCCTTTCTCAGGACCTTGTGACTAATGGGGCACAGGTGAGCATCTGCAACAAATATGGGGAGACTCCCCTGGACAAAGCCAAACCTCACCTGCGTGAACTCCTCAAAGGTATCCCAACTGCCTATTAAAACTGAATATTTCCCCTGTTTTAAGTAGACTTGAGGATCAGTCATACATCTTCATCTTTTGTTGCTCTCTGTTGCTTTTCTTATTTCTCCACCACCAGAAAAGGCTGAAAAACTGGGACAGAACTTAACTAGAATCCCCTTCAAGGACACATTCTGGAAAGGCACCACCAGAACTCGACCTCGTGAGTCCCAACAACACATAAATCAGTTTATTAGCTGACCAGTTTCCATCCTTTGGTTTGGTCAGAGTGTTGGATGAAAAGGAAAAATGTTCCGTGCTGGCCTCCCAACTAATTTTTACTGTGGCTTTTGAAATTTCCACCACTTTCCTGTCCGCATGTTGGTCTAAATTTCACATAAATAATAGGGATTTCATCTGAGCTTTAACTTGTCACTTAAGTTTGTCTCTATCTTGTGTTTTTAGGCAATGGCACTTTGAACAAACATGCAGGCATTGACTACAAGCAGCTTTCTCTCCTTGCTAAAATAAATGAGAACCAGTCCGGAGAGGTACTTTATATTCTTTTTGTGTTTTATTGTGCTTCATATTCATGTAGAACTGCTGATGATCAGTTAAAGGTAAGTGTCATTCATTTCACTTATTCTATATTTATTTCTCATCCGTAGTTGTGGCAAGGGCGCTGGCAAGGAAATGAAATTGTTGTTAAGGTGCTAAAAGTTCGTGACTGGACCACTAGGAAAAGCAGAGACTTCAACGAGGAGTATCCCAAACTAAGGTTATTATTTTATCTTGACTTTTCTACAACCTCTGTCCTTTTTTGCTGCGTTGTCCCTCATTTGTCTGTTTGCATTGCGTCGAACCAAACTCTGTGTATTATTTATTTTGAGGGGAGTTGCATCTCACACGACGTCTGTTTATGTCAAATCCTCTGTGGGTTTGCCTCTTTTCTGTCTGTCTGTCTGTCTCTCTGTCTGTCTGTCTCTCTCCCCCTGTCCCTCCCTCTTGGGCTTCATCCCAGGATATTTTCCCACCCGAATGTCCTACCCATGTTGGGAGCATGTCAGTCTCCTCCCGCCCCTCACCCCATCATCATCACACACTGGATGCCTTATGGCTCCCTCTACAACGTGCTGCATGAAGGCACCAGTGAGTACTTCGACTCTGGTCACAAGGTCCATGCTAGTCACCGGTTTTGGTGATTTGCAGGCTTTTGTGATTTATTGCACTTAAGCATTTGTCATTTTGTTGCCATCACTTTTTCTACTCCAGCAATTTCACTGTCATCCTGTTATGTGGTGAAAGAAAGAGTGGCTTGAACCTGTTATTACTTGTTCCTCTCCCTGCTGTCAGACTTTGTGGTGGACCAGACGCAGGCAGTCAAGTTTGCTCTGGACATTGCTTGTGGAATGGCTTTCTTGCATACACTTGAACCCATGATCCCTCGCCATTATCTCAACAGCAAGAGTGTAATGGTAAGAAGAACTTATGGCTTCATCGTAGCTTTGCAAGATCATAAATCTGTCGTATTGTCTTACACGATAATAGACTCACCAAAGGAAAATGTGTCGCCTAAGAAAAAAAGTGATGTCCGCCATACTTTCAAGTGACATCTCAGTCAGTGTTCTTGTTTCTGCAGATAGATGAAGACATGACAGCCAGGATCAGTATGGCAGACGTCAAGTTCTCCTTCCAGTGTCCTGGCAGGATGTACTCGCCTGCATGGGTAGCCCCTGAGGGTAGGCATCACTCATATTGCACAGATCTAAACTGACAGCTGAAGCCACACAAGCTCGAGCGTGAATGATGGATGTGGGGAACTCCAGACTGTCTCTGAGCCAAATGTAATCTACAGCTGATTTTCTCTTGAGATACACTGAAAACCAAGCGAGCTGCAAAGATAAACTGATTACAGAATGAGAAAGTAACCAGGGAGCTTTAGCAGCAGCGATGCAAACAGTAGCATCAATCCACAGAGAAGGTTTACAGAACAACGTATGGAGCATGAGATACATGAGATTTGTCGCTACTGTGTGTGTATAGTGGGTTGTGAGCTACAAAATTGAGAGCGTCGTGATTGATGATTTGGTTTGCAAAGAGAATTGACCCAAATTTTCTGTTTCTGTTGCCCCCCTCTATCTGTAACCTGCTATCTGTGTTTGTGATGTGAACTACAGCATATCAAACATCTTCACTTTATCTCCATCCCTATGATTCAGTTTCCATAGCAACATACACTATAGCTGCAAGATCAGAGACGAAAAGCCCACAGGACTCTTCTGTGGGTGTTGTGGTTATCAAGCACTTCTTAGAGCGCTTCATGAAGAACTAAGAGTCTCATGGTTTACCACAGTAAGAGCGAACTGTAATGTAATCATTTCATCATGATGAGGCTTGAAGAATTAGGACATAAATAAGTGTGTGACTTATGGTTGACCCGCATGAAGTGGACTGTTTAAGAGGACCAGTGTGTAGGATTTAAAGAGGTCTATTATCAGGGATTGGAGCGCCGCATTTTGTAATAAAATTATTGAACGCAATATGTAATAAACTATGAGCGCCCAGGATACAGAACACAGTGCTCTGGTTGATACATACAATTTAAAAATCTGCGATACAGTGAGACTGCGAAAAGTGAACTGCAATATGGCGAGGGATTACTGTATATTTAATTTAGATTTGACCAATGAAACATCCTGCTAGTTTTTAAAATTAATTTCACGATTCATGCTGGTATGCTTAAAGTCATGTTGTTCTGATGGTATAATGTTTTTTCTAATTAAGACATGCTTTTTGGTGGTTTATTACATAATGCACCAAATTATTACATTTTCTTCAAAAAAAAGTGCAACACCCGCATTTTGTAATAACTTTATTACATATTGCGTTCAAGAATTTTATTACAACATGCGGTGTTATTACATAATGAAGTGGAAATTTATTACATTATTACATAATGCAGAGTTATTACATAATGCGGCGCTACAGGGATAAATACAATTGTCTTAATTATGTTTTCTTTGGTGTACAATAACCTAAAAATCATAATCATTATGGTTTTGTTAACTTAGAATGAGCTTTTTATATTAGCTACACTTAAGGAGCGGGCCCTTTTCCACAGAACCTGCCATGTTTCACTGCCATGTTTCCACAGTAGCCCAGAACAAACAAACCCAACACTGACAATAGAGAGGGTCTATCACATCGCAATCTGCAATCTTACCACTATATGCTTTCAAATCTGAGACAGTGGTACTTTAATGGTAAAGTTCCTGGGTCTTTAGTGGATGGATATTTGGCTCCACACATAAAAAAAAACTGCTTAACTAAATGCAGCCTGTGTTCAGACATTATTAGTATTATAACATATGTACAAAAATTCTCAATTAGCCTGGAACTAAATATATTTAAATAATAAAACACACCCACTGGTAGATGTTGAATATTATGACTGAGTCTGAACACTCTTGTGTCCTTACAGGAAGGCATGTTTTTGCAGAAAGTAGTAGGGAGTAGGGACTGACTGATTATCAACCAGACTGATGATTCAATATTCAGGATTTTTTATCAGTATCTTTATTTTTTCCAACCAATTCCAGATTTAAGAAATTAATTTGAAAAATGTATATTTTGGCTCAGATACAGCTGCCTGTCTCTGTCCCACCCACAGCACCATATGATTGGTTACACATCACAAGTAATAGCCAATCAGCAGTTGAAATGTTGTCTTTCAATTAAACATATATAAAACATAAATAAGCAAAAAGTTTTGTGTTTGAGTTTGTGTTATACTAGATTTTGACACTAAGATTCTCTTTTTTACTATACTACTTTATATCCTTTCCAAATATTGGGTATTGGATATTGGTCTCCTTGATTTAAAAAAATTACCTGGCCACAAAGGGCCCTAACGAACCCCATTGTGAGAGGGAATGACTTAACAACTTGCATAATGAGACGAGGGGCAACACACACCCAGCAGACAAAAGCGTCAATAGTGTTAATGGATCCTGAAGGGTATACAAATCTGGAACTCCCAACCAGTCAGTTTAGAACTGATGAAGCCTCTTGGATGAGAGGTGGAACGTCTTTGACAAACTCAAGCAAGTCCAGATGCTACGATTGAAACTACGAGGATAACCATGACCTGGATGACTGAGAACCTTCACAGACAATGATTGGAATCTGTATCAATCCTGAAAAACACTTGTTGGTCAGCACCTAGAGAGTAGAGTGACATAGTGCATGTAGTTTAATTCACTGTGTAACCTTTACTTGCGTCTCTTTGTTGTGCTCAGCCCTTCAGAAGAAGCCAGAAGAGATCAACCGTCGGTCAGCAGACATGTGGAGCTTCGCTGTCCTGCTGTGGGAGTTGGTGACCAGAGAAGTGCCGTTTGCTGACCTGTCCAACATGGAAATAGGCATGAAGGTTGGTTTATTCATTTATTAAGTCACCAACTAAATAATAATAGCTTTTAGGCAAGGCTTATAATTATTACCTATTAGTTTAACGTATTCAGTAATGCTGGTCTGTTTTGTGTTTTAGGTTGCCTTGGAGGGTTTGAGGCCCACCATCCCTCCTGGCATCTCCCCCCACATTTGCAAGCTCATGAAGATATGCATGAACGAAGACCCAGCAAAGAGGCCTAAGTTTGACATGATTGTGCCAATTCTGGAAAAAATGCAGGAGAAGTGAAAACCCTCTCCAGCCCTCGTTTGTTGAGCCGACGAAAACCCAGATTTTTTTTTTATCCCAGATATGACTCTGATATGGTGGTGTGGTGCTTACCAGTATTGCCTTAAACTCTTACTCTACCGCTGCATTCGACGCCACTGTAGCTTCTGCTTCTGAGATGAGTCCAGCAGCAGTCACTCCTTTTATATTGTTTTTCTTCTTCTCTTTTTTTCAACGTGATATCAAGTTTTTTATTACCGTCTTTGTCACTGATCTGCTGATACTGTCTCTGAGCTTAGTACTGACTGTTCATCTTCTAAACCGTAATCACGTGGACTGAGTACAATCTTCTTCAAGTGACCGAATAGCCTGTGGAGGTCAGCATGACAGTGCTGGATTGTTCCAGTTAATTTAAGGCCTTGCTTTATCCAGAGAGGGCTCACCATTAAAAAGTCACCTTCTAAGGTTACTGCTCCTTTTATATTGGTGGCTCGTAATAATAACATATTAACCCAAAGCTTGTCCGATGGGAAACAGGTTTATGTTTGTTGTTATAGGAGCAACATACGACTGGGCAAGCATGACGAATGTCTGAAACAGAGCATCTAAACATGTAAGATAATTAATAAAACTTGATACGAATGAGTGGTGCCCTTGAGTGTACGTACAGTCGCAGTGTTGTGCCATTCAGCTTGGCTGTGTCGTGGTGAGCTTATCTTGAGCACTGTTCCCTGATTGTATCCTGTCCAACCTGCTGACAACAATTTAAAACTGGCCTTACAAACCTTTACTTTTGTGCTGCGATGCTGTCAGTGTTGATATTGAAAAACTACATTCATAGTGCAGCGCAAGATTGTCGATTCTCTTAATTATTGTATTTATGTAATTAGCTAGATTACTTAATTTGTTCATTTAATCTAGTTTATTTTCATTACTTTCCCCTTAGTTTTTATTACATAATTTGAATTCTGTTAGCTCTACTGTTGGCCCCAGAGAATAGGCAGCCTATGTCAACATGTCTAAAGGTGTTTGACTTGTTATTTTCATGTTGAATACTGGAAATCTCTGCAGTCCAACATGTGATGGCTTATTTTCTTTGTAGTGTGAGGAATGAATACTGCAACCCACACTGTAATTTATTCATGAATATCACAGGTACAATTAGTTGTTGTTTTTGGGGCTGCTCCTAATTGTATGATATATCAGAGGCTGTGACTGGGATATTAAGGGGTGGAATCAACATTGTGCAAACTGTTATATAGTTTTTTCATTTTTGTTATTTTGTCCTGACTTTATATCGATCTCATGGATTGTTTCTCCCTCCTGCATCATTTCTGTGCCTCCACCAGCTTGCTTGTTTGTGCCGAATCACAGGTTGAAGCCAAAATTAAGAATGACTTATACAAATGTATGTATTTATATATAAGTATATTAAAAATGAAACATGGACAACTTAAATGTGTGCATTCATAGTGGGGACTGGACATCACTGGGTTATTTAGGAAATGTGTTACCTCTCCAAATAGATTAAGGCATTAAATATTGAGTGTTGATATTTACCTTGAATGGAATAACTCAAGATAACAAATATACAGTTTGTAGGACATGTAAAAGTTATTTGTTATCTGGTTGGTGGTCCTGCAATCACTGGCTAATAGTAATATGTAATAATGAAAATAATTAGCTCAATGTGGCCTTATGTCTCAAAGGGTTAATAGATAATTATGCAAAAAAATACTACATTAACAATTTATATTAAAAATAAAGTGAAATGTTCAATAAACTGTCATATACCTCATTCTTTGAGGGATAAATATCTTCCATTACCATCATTACCTTTTAATCAAAGGCCATTTCAAAAGAGTGCCTTAAAATTGTCACTCAATGAGATTTTATTTAAACCAAATTAGTATTGAGTTTGTGGTTCAAATACTTATACAGCAGAGCTTTCTCCTCCATGCTAAATTTTAAAATTTTAGTCCTAGTTAGTATAGTTTTATCAGTTTGGTATAATACTTCATAAATATATCTGTGGCATTTTAAATCTCCTATTTTTGTGTATTTATAAGTGAATTTATGTTCTAAAGAATTTGAGACCAATTTTTGATACATTGGTAATTCTAAATTATTTAATCCCAAAATTGAATTTTTGCTAAAATAATTCGGTCCCACTCTCTGAAAGTCCCTCTTCACAAAGGGGTTCATAACTTTAGACTAATGAGCTTATTATTGATCAATAAATGCTTTGTGTATCATCTAAACCAATAATGAGAACAACTATTAGGTTGCCAGGTTGTGAAAAGTCTTTTAAATGGTGAGTCACTAGAGTCCTTTACTTAAAAACAAGATATTTATTATTATACCTTTTAGTTCAATTAATAAACAACGATAACCAGTTTATAACTTTTTTAATATGTCAGCAGCCAAAGTTAGCCAGTCTAACTTTTTAAGCACTGACCCAACCCTTACTAATCCCAAGACACAGTTTGGGAATCACTGGCCAAGTGAGCCTGCAGTAACTATCATACTAATGTAGATTTTGGGATAAACATAGACAGTGAGATGACCTTATTTTGCAGATTGAATAGTGTCTCACATTATAAATACAAATAAATACATTCATTATAAGGACTTCATATGTATTGTTAAATTTTTGAATAGACATTACTATTAATTTACAGTATGGTCTATATAAAGGGCAGAAGTAAAATATGCATTTACTCAAGTGCTATGCTCGAATATTTTCTCTTCATACTAGATTATATTTATACTCCACTGCAGTTTATATGTAAATAAAGCACTTTTTACTCAACAACAAGTATCTGTAGTTACTCACTCTTAGGACTGAGAAGTTCACAATATATATGAAGTCCTTATAATGATTTTTTAATTTTAGATTAAACTACCTAAGTTCATAAAATTAGAGCCAAAACTTTTAAATTCAGTTGATGACAGTTAGACAAGTTATTGGCAACTATTCTAATAATAGTTTTTCAAGTATTTCCTCCTTTTCCTTTTAATTATTTTTGTTTATATTTTGTTTTTAATCACCGACCCCATGCTCATAAATTCTAAGACACACTGGCCAAATGAGCCTGCACTAACTATGATATTAATGTGGATTATGTGCTTAACATAGAAAGTGAGATACTGTTTCATGTTTTATATTAAATGTACTCTGAAATAACTTGATAAAGAGCAGTTATCCGGTTACAATCTGAAGAGTTATGGACTGGGCTTAGTCCCCACAGTTTTAAGATCCCTACAACGCCTCTGCCTCTAAGTAACAGACACTTATTGCTGTTGGCACGGAAGCTACAAATGATTACTTTAGTCTTGAGGAACTGTAAATACGCAGCACCGGATCAATATGTCCAAAAAGAGCTTTTAAAGAAGGATTTATTCCTTCAGGCTGCTCTCCTGCTCTGCCTGAGTGGCAGCAGTGGGCTCCGGCTGTGACGATCATCCGTGACGCAGGTTCGCCCTCCATCACCAGCCGAGCCCACTGACAGAAAACACCACCTAGAAACCAGGCGAGCCCTCACGATCTGTGGAAATATGTAGTTAGCTCGCTTACATCGCCGTATTTCGACAACAAGGGGGTTTGGTGGAGCTGGTAAGTCAACATGTTTTACATAAACTTGATAAATCAGTGCTGCCGCACTCGCTTTGGTGTTCCTGTTTGGAAGCTAGCTAGCTAGCCGTGAAGCTAACATTAGCCTAGCCAAGATGACTGCGATGATGGCGGATGGTGCCCGTTATTCCCAGCTGCTGCGGTGGCATCTGATAAATATCGTTGTTTTAGCACGCAGCTTGCTTGAGAACTAGATTTTAGTTAACATACGTGTGGCTGAATCTAAAATAATACATTTTGCTTGTAACTTTCTCTGCGTTGAGTTCATTAGCTAAATAGAAAAAGGTCGTGTTGGCAAATGGTAGGCGAAGCTGCTGAAGTACGTTTTGTAATCACCCAATGAATCCAACAGTGAAAGTAAACGCAGTGATTCCAACCCGGAATATACGAACAAGAAACAGACTTCACTCTGTACATCAGATTGTTGCTAAATGCTTTACAGATAATTAAACTTTAACATTTATTAGCAGTTGGGACGAATTTAACACCTCTGAATGTATTTCTAGCCAGCAGCCACAAAACATTTTCTCGGAATCTGATGAGAAACTTTTGATTGAATCACTGTTATTAAGCGTTAGCCTGCTAGCTAGCATGCTAACGGTATTGCTAATAAATCCCTGCCTCTCTCTCCATCAGAGCAGTTACATGGGAAGTTACCATGGGTGGTCATGATGATGAAGATATGACATACGTTGTGAACAAACAAAAGCAAGATGAAGAGCTGAAGAACAAGCTGAATGACGGCAACCACTGGTGCGACCAGGAGTCCACTGGCAACAATGCCAAGTGGCTGAAAGAAGGCCAGAACCAGCTGCGGAAAGTAGCCGAGAACCAGCAGGACCAGGACCACAACTGCAATATCAACCAGAATGGAAACAAGGAAGACTTCCCTCACCAGAACACCACTCAGGAAGAACAACAGGGAAACGAGGAGCAGAATAAATCTCCAAAAATAGCAATGACCCCTGGTCTAAGTCAGGAGGAGTCCAAGAACATCCTTAATGAGCCGCTCCTCATCGACACTCTGGAGTCCACAGAAGAGAAAGATAAAGAGAGAGAAGAGGATGATAAAGAGAAGGAAAATAAATCTGAGGATGAGGAGACATCAGGTGGAGAAAATGTGGCAGAACAACAGAGTAATGTGGAGTCACAGAGAGATGGCAGCGTTGGGGGGAGAAATGCTTGCCTCCTCTTCTCCAACATGAACGGGACACCAAGTGATGAAGAGTCCAGCTGGCCTGCACTGTCTCAGGACAACACCGCCGACAGCTCTCCCAATGGCAACAGAGGTAAAGAGAAGTACATGGAGTTGATGTATAGGGCACACATTTACGATGACAGTTTTATTTGTTGCAGCTGGTTGTCAGAGCTTGTGCAGGCAATAGCATGCTTTCATAAAGAAAAGGGCTGTCAATATCATACTCAGTAATGTTATAATGGCATTAGGGCTGCAACCAACAACTATTTTCATTGTCAGTTAACCTGTCATATATTTTCTCTATTAATCGATCAGGTATTTGGTCTATAATATAACATGGTGATTTCCCTCAGCCCAAGATGACTTTCAAATGTCTTGTTTCATCCACAACCCAGTTTACTGTCATAAGAAACCAGAAAATATTCAAATTTTAGAAGCTGGAATTAGAGGGTTCCTGCTTTTGTTTCATTACAGAGTACTTAAGCCTACTAATCGATCATCTCAATGGTTGGCAATAAATTTCATAGTGGATAGCTAATCGATTAATTGATTAATTGTTGCAGCTCTAAACGGTGCACAGTAACATATTGTGTACAGCAAAGTATAACGTATTATACTAATGTAGTTTTCTCAGTAATACGATGAAATATTGGATGAAAGTTAGTTTAAACAATGTTGTTAAAGCTGCTTCTCTTTGGCAAGCTGCTACAATTCAAAACACTCCGTACAAGCATCAAAAGACTTGTTCTCAAAACCTATGATTAAATTGATAACCCAATAAAGATGATAGACTGCTGGCCATGGGAATGACTATCCCTCTGTGCACCGCATTATCTGAATGTTAGACACCACACTATATTACTCTTAAGAATCTATTGTTTCATCATTAACAGCATATACACACGTTACACAATGTTGTTTTGTCCTCATTTCATTCTTGCCTTTTTCTGTAGGAGCTTTTCAAATTCTTTTTACACCTAACATTAAAATTTCTATCTCACGGTTAACCCTTTTGCTCCTTGCTTTTTAGAGTCCTTTTGGGACTCCAGTGCTTTTGAGACCGACACAGACCTGCCCTCAGGATGGATGAGAGTGCGGGATACATCAGGCACGTACTACTGGCACATCCCCACAGGCACCACCCAGTGGGAGCCTCCGTCACCTCTGGGTAAAGTTGGCGACTCCATGATGTCCTCCACCATGTCCTTGGAGACTACTCCCTGTGAGGAGCCTGAGGTGAGGTCTACTGGGACATTTAGTTTTGCTGGAGACCCTGACATTTGAAACAAGATTTAACAGTAGATTTTGTTATATCTTGCAGGAATCTTGGACTCAGCTTTCCAGCACGGATGAAGGTGTTGGTGAAGGGGAACTGTGGAAGGTAAGTCATGGCTAGAGAGTTATTCAGCTCACCCAACTTTTACAGTCAACAAAAAAGATTTAAAATATCCTTTAAACATGTATATGGATGTATAAAGTGAATCAGTCTGTGCATAAATGCTTGTGAAGTTTACGTCTTCAACTTAAATTGCCATTGTTAAATCTGATGTGTATCTTTAGGAGGAGGGAGAGGTTGCATCTGATCAAAGTCTGAAGGAGTTTGAAGGAGCAACTCTACGCTATGCATCTATCAACCTGAAGTATGTGGTGTTCTATCTTTCTGATTAGTTAGTATTTGGTGTATTGTCATCTATTCTGTTTCGTTATTCTCTTGTCTGTCCCTCACTCTATTTTTTTGTCCCTGTAGTTACAATTGCTCCCTGTCTGAGGAAGAAGAGAAGCTTGCTCCACTCTGCACAGATTTAGAAACTAAGGTAAATTGTATGCTTCATGTTGGATTTCTCCAGTATACTGAGAGTAAATTAGGGTTTCAGATTGAGTGTGAGGAACACTGCCATTGCTTTTGGCATCAGGACTGGTCCATGGGTGCAGCACTGTGGCCTCTCTGAAACATTTAGGAGTTCAATAAATTAAAATGTATCACTGCATAGTGTGAAATTATTTTTAACTCCAAGTTGGACATGTGGATGAACGTATTGCAGCTTGTATTTGAATACATACTTTTATAGATTTTTAAGGGACAACAATGAATTATTTCATTGTATTTGCACGTTTGAAAGCATTTCCTCAGCTAAGGAGTTACGAGCACAAAAGAAGGGAAGGCAGCAGCATTAACTTATATTCCAGCCCCTTTCCTAACTCTTTTCTTTGACACCCTCCCTGTGCTGTGCTTTTTTGTACTAATATGCTGCATATTTGTCCGGTCAGTGTTTTGCAGTGCGTTCTCTGGGCTGGGTAGAGATGTCCGAGGAGGACATGGCACCTGGCAAGAGCAGTGTTGCTGTCAACAACTGCATCAGGCAGCTCTCTTATCACAAACACAACCTTCATGACACCGCTGGCATCTGGGGAGAGGTGAGAGAATTTTATTTACTCACACAGAACTTTGATGACCCTTTCTACAATGCCCACTTTAATGTAGATGCATTTCACTATGCAATACAGCAACATGTTAATGTACGTGGTGGTTACTACAAACCACCATTAATCTGTTTTGGTTAAAAGTTATAGATTTATTTTACCTCAGCCATTGGGAAGATACCATTTTTTTCAGAGGTTTCACTGGCTAGATTGTTATTGGAGTTAAATACTTAAGGCAAAAGTTAAATTGTATACTAATGCATAGATAACTTATTATCAGCCAACAAATGACTGATGGGTAAAATGTTTTCAATACTAAAAGTGTGTTTGTCATGACAGGGTAAAGACATGCTAATGGTCCTGGAGAATGACACTATGAACTTGATCGACCCACTGGGTCAGACTCTGCTTCATGCTCAGCCGATTGGCAGCATCCGTGTTTGGGGTGTTGGCAGAGACAACGGCAGGTCAGCATCTAACACACAACACTCACGATTTATTTACCTACCTTCTTAAATATGCCTCAATCAAAGTCTGCTATAAAAAGACTGCCATATTCATTGTACAACTATACTTTGTGAATTGTGTAGCCTAAAATCCTAAAGCACTTATTTTTAATTTGATATGGAGGAAATGTTTTTTTATTCACATTGTAGTTCATATTGTTTGTGAGCTGCTGAATGAAAGCATATTTCTATTGAGTTCACTTAGATTAGGAATAAAACATATTGAACTGATTTTTATTAACTGATATTTCAAGGTCTTTGCTATAAAAGGTGCATGATTGTGAATTTTCACTTTCAGTAAAATTTTATTCGAGCTTTAGTCAATGTTTGCCAGATGTCCTCGTGACTTGTGCAAGGACAAACAGCCTTTTCCTCCATTTTTAATGATCTGCCATCATTCTGTAGAATCAGTATTTTGTGGTTGGTTCCCGTTTAAAGTATTGTACAGCCTCCTACAGTTATGACTCATTCACGACTGACTCAGAGTTCTTAAAGAGGCCTGTCACTGCCAGCATAGTGTGTAGACTTTTATTGCATGCTGCTGCTGCCCTCTGCTGGACTGTTATCCACATTGCAGACACACATTACAGCTGACAGATTACTAACAGCTTCTGCCTCCTGCCTGTCTAACTTGTAACAATTGTGTTTTTTCTTTCATGCTGCATTTCCGTCATGAACAGGGAAAGGTATACATAAATGATTACTATCCTAAAAGTTCTTGTTTTGTGCTGTTGCTATTTGGTGTGGTGTGTATCTGTGTGTTCTGTGTGCACATTAGTATCTATTTATTCACGCTGGCTCACACATTTAAGCTGTATAAGTGGCTGGATATCTGAATGTGACCTTTTCCATCTGATTCCACCTGCAGGGATTTCGCTTACGTGGCTCGAGACAACCTGACCCAAGTTCTGAAGTGTCATGTTTTCCGCTGTGACTCACCTGCAAAGAACATCGCCACCAGCTTACATGAGATGTGTTCAAAGGTCAGCCCTACCTGGATTTAATTTTGTTCCTTTAAAAATTCTGTTATGCTGCTTGGTTCGTGTATAACGATGGATTTCTGTCTTGAAAAATCACATATTTTCTTCACCTAATTTAACTCCAGATAATGATGGAGAGAAAGGCGACCAAGCCAGGGGTGAGCAGGCTCAACTCTGACCCAAGTAAACCTGGGCTCATCCCTGTTGAAGGTAAAGCAGAGTAGACACTTTGAATATTATCATGCATTTAATTGTGGAAACAGATCACATAATGTTTACTCCTTTCTTAACAGAGTTTCCTGCTCCAAAGAATGAACTCTTCCAGCGCTTCCATGTTTATTACCTTGGTTGTGAGCCTGTGGCAAGGCCAGTTGGTAAGAAAACACCTTGAAAATATGTAATTGTTTATGCAAATACGTCCTCATTGTTATTATGATTAGCTGTAGCAACTGTGTACTTAATGCACTGTATCATGTTTTCTTTGCACGTTTGCCAGGCATGGATATAATCAATGATGCACTAGAGGCAGCAGTGAATGGCAAAGATAGGAATGACTGGACTCCCATCTCTGTGAATGTCGCACCAGCCACCCTCACGATCCTTTCAAAACAGGTGAATAAATGACAGCATGACAAGTGAATTCAAATTGGGGGCTAAATTTTCATCATGATCGGCCTTTACAAGGACGTAGCGCTGCAATTAACTATTTTGGTTATCGATAAATCAGTTTGAGTAATTTTTTTTAAATGAACAAAAAAGTCTGCTTATTATTATTAAGTGTGACTATTTCCTGATTTCTTTACTTTTCAGTGACAGTAAACTGAATATCCTTGTATTGTGAACAAAACAAGACATTTAGGACATCACATTGGGTTTTGGGAAACACAGATTTTTTAATAGAACAAACTAATTGATTAATCAAGAAAATAATCAACAGATTATTTGCCAGTGACAATAATCACTAGCTGCAACCCTGCAGGGATATCAGTACTATGTTTATGAGTTACTTTCACCATTGACTGTTCATATTACTCAACTTTGACTGTATAGGTTTAACACTGTAAAATGACTTTAGCATGCTACTTTTTTGTCTTCCTAGGGAAGTTTTACTTGTCTTTTAATTCTCAAAGTACACATGTTGCATGAAAACACAAGTTTTAAATTTATTCCAATACAGCTTTTTATAAATGTTTTGTTGCATACAGCAAACCCTTTTTGTTTTGTCTGACTGTGTATGTTTCTAACTCCAGGATGACGAGGTGCTGTCGGAGTGCAGGGTCCGTTTCCTCTCTTTCATGGGTGTGGGGAAGGACGTCCACACGTTCGCTTTCATCATGGCGGAGGGTCCCCGAGAGTTTACCTGCCACATGTTTTGGTGCGAACCCAATGCTGCCAGTCTGAGTGAGGCTGTGCAGGCGGCCTGCATGGTGAGTCATAAAAACAGATCCATGTGATCAAAGTTAAAAAGATGGAAGGACTGACAGACTTTAATGTCTGAAGAAGATACTTCAGACATGAGTTTGTTTGTGTAATTCTGCCAAGATTTCCTTTATTTGTGTCCCACAGTCACAAGCTAATTTGGTTGTTTACATGCAGAATCCAGTGTTGAGTCTAGTGTCTGTATTATGTAGTGTCTCTATTTATACTCTGTGTGTGTTTTCTTTTTATAGCTTCGTTACCAGAAATGTCTGGATGCACGTCCGCCCAGTCTAGCCTCCTGCCTGCCCACTCCTCCTGCTGACTCGGTGGCTCGACGGGTCAAGAAAGGGGTGCAGAGTCTGCTGGGCAGCTTTAAGAGCTACAGGTCAGGTCCTCAGTCCCCTTGAGTTGGAGCGAAGATGATCCATTAAACACAAGGTCCATCACAGCAGCCCCTTCTCACTCTCACGTATCCTCCACCTCTCATCCTTCTGCCACAGTTTCGCCTTACGACCGTTTCACTTGTCTAGTCACTAGTCTAGTGTGTGGAGTAGTTTGTGGGGAAAATGTGTGTCTGAAAAGATTGCATTTATCTCTTTTTATGGCTTTTACTTTATACAAGAATTTTAAACTCTCATCTCCAAACAGATGAACCCCTGGCATCAAATGTTTTCTTTGCTGGGATTCCTTCTGTGAGTCTTTACTATTTTTGTGTTTTAACAGAAACAATGCTATGAATGTTGGATATGGATGTAATATATTTTACATGCAGACGCTAGAATTTGATTGATTGACTCCCCTCACAGAAACGCTCTCATCCCCTTGTCCTCCTCAGTGCAATTATCATCTCTAACACTCCTCCTTTTCTACTGTCTCAAGAACGTACTGTAACGCAGTCGTCGTCACTTGGTGTCAAGCATCCCAATACTGATTTTCTAAAACCTCACTACACCTCTCTCTACCACTTTAGGTTGTAACACAAGCGCTGTAGGCGTCTCAGTAGTGAGCCACGTAGTTCTGTCCCCGACTCTCCCAAACAATGTATTTTAGTCTTCCAAAGAACTGTACGGTCATCTGTCACATAGTGAGCAACCACTGATTTGAGTGTAGTGTGTTTCTCATTCATTCTGCATGAACATTTGCAAGTTCAGTGCTAGTGTGCAATAATCAGATGTTCCAGTGTGGTGTGGTGATGCGATGGCTGCCATGCGATTATTTGTTCACTTTAATGAGAGAGTCTGAGTAGATTGGGTGTGAGGCTAATGGAACAACAGAGCCATGTTGAAAATCATTATCTTGTGATAGATATAATAGTAATAAAAAATACAAACTCTGGGTTTTCTCACAGCTGTTTACCACCAACAACTACTGAATAGTACTGTAGAAACTCACCACAAGCTGCATGTTTTGATAGCTTAGAGTTATTGCTGCTTGCAGCAGTGTAGTGCTTAAGAGCCATCAATGTATCCTGTAAATTCTTTCTCTGTGTTTCTGTACGGTAAGAGGAGGCTGGAGGTGATGTGTTGTTTCGTGTTACATAGGCATGTCACTCTAGTTAGTGTCAGTGTTTATCATAAGCTAGCAGTAGAAAGTTAGACTTCCTGTCAGTTCCTTCAGACTGAAAAGATGAGAGCAGGTCAATGTCTATATTTACAGTTTGTGTAAATGGGAAACCTAGAGATGATGTCTCCAGTGGTTTACATTTTTATTTTTTTCCTCGGCCACGTTTTGACATGTGTGTGGGCCCAGGCCGCTCCAGTTAATGTATTTTTGTTTCCACACACGACAATGTACACAATTAAGATGATTTTCACATTAGCTCGTTAGATTTAGTTTTTTTAAAGAACACACTAATTAGCCAAGTTGTATTTTATCTTTGTGTGTCTGTCAGTGATCAATACTGTATGTAGCACAATAGTAATAGTCATCTCTAATATTAAAGATGCAGTTTGTAAGTTGTTTTGGTAACTTTGATCTCTGCAGGGCATTTATTGGGCCATGTTGTCTGAGTCATTAGTAGCTAATTATTAAAAACCCTCAGGCTAACTGACCTCAGATGAAACTGGAATCTGTTTTACATCAAATGTATCACTCAAATAAACAACTAGTAATGTCAGGAAAGGAATCCAGAGTTAAAATCATCAATGAAATAAGTTTCTTTTAATGAATAATGACAGATATATTTTATGAAACATTGATTTCTAAACACCGTGGTGCATACAAATGCACATCTATGGTCTGAGATATGGCTATTTTAAAATATTTCATCATCTCATTGAATTGCTTAGAATTTAAGCATTAGTTTTATCACTTCCTCAAGGTTCAGTCTTTTTGAAGTTATTTCTGTATCACTGAAAGCTGAAACCACAAGAAAACTGCTAAATTAAGTTTGAAACTTGTATAATGTATAGCTGCAGACAATATAATCCAAACTTGAAACATAAAAACACCTTTGGGTTCAGACAAACGTGACGCTGCTGTTTGAGACGGATCTTCAAACCGAAAGCTGTTGTGGAATTTTTCCTGTTGTCTTTATCCAGGTGTTGAAACAAAACTAAAACTCTCACCAACTGCTTCTTTATATGTGTAAAATATAACACTAATGAAAATTAGACTACACTGACTCATATTACTGCCTTGTCACTCATGTGTCACTTGGAATTATTGTGCTTTCTCTCCTTCAAAGATTGCTGTGTCCAGTCAGTGGCAACACTAAAGCCAGATGAGTTAAAGAACATTAGCAGATTAATTTATTTCTGTTCATGTAAATTAGGTGTATAAAATGTATGTATATACAAGTCACTGCACAATAAATGTAAACATATCATAACTGTTTATCTCGTGGTCTTTATTATGGTGGTTTTTCTGGGGAGGTCGGTTTCCAAAAGGCAGGCCTCAGTCCTACAGCCGGAAAATGTCTGTTGCTTCCTGTTGTAGGAGCATTTTCTATCTATTCCTTTGTCTGTCACTCTAGCTTTTTTCATTAAAATGTAAAAGAAGCCACACGCAACCTTTCCGGCCCTTTTGAATTTACAATGAAGCTGATGACACTGGTTTTACCGTATGTATTGACGGAGCAGCCACACAGTGCATTAACAAAGGATCCTCCTCCATCCCAGAGTCACCTGTTTGGCTCATATCAGCACTGCTGCCCCCACCTGGTGAGTTCAAAAGGATGGGCCGGGCTGCTTATTGTTTCCCTAAGAGATGGCTTTGGAGATGAAAGGTGCACATCAAGTGGAATCCACAGCAGCCGCAGACTGGTAATAATAGGCTCTGCCATCTCCACACAAATATCTGCACTGCCCTGCCAGCGGGATCCTGCAGCAGTCGGACAGATCAAGGCCCCGACTGTAATCGCTTCCTATTGAAGTGGCCGGAGTGATGGGTGAATGATTGACTATAGATTAAAGTCTGCTGCCGTTCTCTGTCCTGCTGCACTGTTAAACATTTCAGTGGTGTATCTTAGAGCTAAAATTACTTCTTGTGTAATACACTGCAAATATTGCTCAGATTCACACAAAAGGACTTGGTCAGTGTGTGTGTGTATTATTTTTTTTTACCATCTCTTGACACCTTGCAGCTCATATTTAAACTTTATCAGGTACACAGGTAAAATGAATGCAGTCTGATTCAGACTCCTGCAATAAAATCCCACTTCGCTGAAGGTTATAATTGTTTTAACTGATATGCAACCTATTAAACATTTAATTAATTCTTCCAGACAAATTCAGCTCCAGGCCCATTTACTACCAAACATGAAGATATTTGTGTCTTTTAAGTTTAAGAGAGCAGTTCATAGCTGTGTATGGTATTTATTATTGTCCATATTATTGTCTATTATTTTTCTTTTTTGAGTTGTCTGTCAGTCAAATGGTAAGTCTGTGCAGGTTTTTTGTTCCAGTATTTTGGTGCAGACTAAAAAATCTGACTGAAAATCTCGAAAAAGCAACATAAAAAGTCATAAAAACTGTGGTCTTGGGCTGCCACATCATACCAGAACAGCTTCAGTGCTCCTTGGCATTGATTCTCCAAGTCTCTGGAACTCTGAACACCATTCGACCAAAATTTATTTCCTCATTTGCTGTTTGGATGATGGTAGTAAAGAATGCTGTCTCATATGTCATGTTTTCACACAAGAAAAATATTAAGAGTGATCCCTCATTCTCTATGGATGAAGACATTGTCATCCTGGAAGAAATCACTCTTGTCAGGATAGAAACAACTTTGTATTGATTTGCAGTGTCCCAAGAAGAAGAAGAAGAAGACCCAAACCATGCCAGTGGAGCCACTGGATCACCTCACTGTAGGTATTAATTTCTCATTTGTCTATATCTCTTAACTATATAATGAATTGCATGTAATTTGTTGCAGCTATCCATGATGTCCAGACAAAGAGGCCTACTTACTTAGTGATTCCCTAACTTTTCACATAGCACCACAAGTCAAATTTTTTATGTGTTCAATAAAATAGTTCAATATTTATTTTAATATCAATGTAAAGGTTTGTTTTAGTGTGTACATTAAGTGGCATAGAGCCCCTCAACAAACCTTTTCTTTCAAAGTGAGAGGGAGAACCTACAGGAGCTGCTAAAAACACTCTCTTAAGTCAGTTTGGTTTGTCTGTTCTGGGCTACTGTAGAAACATGGCGGTGCAACATGGTGGACCCCATGAAAGAGGACCAGCTCATTCTCAGGTAAAGAAAACAGTGATTCTTATGCTGCATTGCATTTACCTCAAAAGGTCTGAGGTGGGAGTGACATTAAATCAAGGTTGGCTGTGTATCAGTACAACAAATACGAAAACTAAGAAGTACACCTCCAGCAAAACCTTTGTTTTCTGGTCAGCCATTGTTATCAATATCAGTTGATACAACACATTACATGGTGTTTTACACATATAAACACCACAGCAACATGTTCACAGATAGAAGTTGGACAGTAATGTGTGTACGTCTGATTAAGTGAAACAGAAATAGGACAGAAGTGTTAATAAACAATACTGTTGGTGTGCTGAGCAGCCATCTTGGATTTTGAGGTTGGGGTTGGTGTGCTTCTCTGTGCTTTCCTAGTTGAAAACCACCTGCAGGGAGTGTTACAGCTGAAATGTATTACTGGCAACTTCTGGAAATTCTGACTTCACTGATCAAATGGAACACACCATTATCTACAGGGGATTATACACCAGTGGCGGCCAGTAGTTGAAGCAGAGTTTGAAACATATAACTGTGAAACCAAGAAAGCTTTTGGGTTCCAGAGGCATGGTCCAGAAATGGTTGAAAAATAAGCTCCTAAATGGTGATGTCTGGTGGATTTTAGGGAAATAAATGGTCATGGGAGATGTTTGCCTTGAGGCATTTCTGGTGGAAAGTTTTTTCTAAGCACTGTTTGTACAGCTAGACCATTCTACACTGTGTTAGCCCTAGATAATGGTCTGGTTATGTGTAACCTAGACATCTTGAGAACAAACCCAGTGCTGGAGAATGGTCTGGCTGCACCTCATTACCACTCTGCTGCAGGGGAACAAGCTATGCCATGTTTGTATTTCTTTAAAAGAAATCGTCTTGGGCGGTGCTCAGCTCAGGATGCAGCAACAGTGCTAATGCAAGATAGCAACGATGTAACTGTTTTGGTGGAACATTTACGTTTGCAATAGGAAATTCACCAAAAGAACCAAGCAAGGCTGCCTTCCTGCTTGATCCAAATCAAAACATGATATTTTCAGGTTGCTTCCCATAGTAAAGGGGATTCTAAAAACACGTAGCTAGTAGAAGGGGAGGAGAAAACCATATTAAATATGCAACAAAATGGCAGATTTACACCCAAAGTCCACATCTGATGAGTTAGATGTTGTTTGATGTAATAGACATGCAGTTTGAATGCATTTTTTTTGTTTTTTTGCTTTGTTTTTTTCTTTTTTCTTTTAGTAAAGCACCGCTTCATCTGCTTAAATGAGCGAGTCACCCCTATCACACCCTATTGAAAAAATAATTATGAATATTATACTCCATTTCTTCCAATAGATCCCCCCAAAATCTGACACACCGGGCCTTTATTTTCCTGTAGCACCAACACGAGGTTGACATTTGTGGTTTTTCGCAGAATGCCACAACAGCTTTCGGATGGATTGGTTTGATATTTCCACATTCATGTCTCTCTCAGGATAATTCATAATAAGCTGGTGCTAATTAGCAGATGCACATATGCTAACAGCCTAAATTAAGATGGTAAACAACAGGATGTTTTGTAATCGAGAGCAGCATGTTTAGCATTTATCTCAAAGCACTGATGTGCCAAAGTGCAGCTTCAGAGAGCTGCGAGCACGGCTGTAGACTCTTGTCTGTGTCCCAAAACTACATTACATACTAATTCTAATCAGGTATTGAATATTGAAGTGTGTCACACTGGGAATCTGCTCCCCAAAAAGTATATATAAAATAGAAACAGTTCCAAGAACATGTCAGGAGACAGACAGAAGTGGAGTTTCTGCCTTTGCACGTATCAGTAATAAATAGCTTAGTGTGTTGATTTATCATATTATTACTTCAAAAACAGTGTCTGCAGCCGAGTGTAATGTAATGCTTTCTTTGACTGTTTATTCTTTGTACAAAACACACAGCAGTTGTGTGTTGTAAAGCCTAGATTATGAATGTGAGGCGGTGGCATGTTTACAGCCACTCATGCCCTAAATCCCTTTGTTGCCTCTGTATTCTGCTGCATGTTATTGTGATGCCGTGTGTGTCTATGTATCTCTGAAGCCAGATTTATGCAGTCCATATTTGCCGGGTGTCAATCACAATTTACATAGGTCGGCCCATGGAGAAACTAATCACAATTATAATTATTCCTACAGCCTAATTATGCATATGGCATTTGTTTAATGGAGATTTATTTTGAGTAATGAATGTGTAGTCTTGTGGAACATTGCTTTTCCTCTTTGGTGTGGAGGAGACGACTCGTGTCTCCTCTGCTGGGCTCTTTAATCTAATCACCAATCTCAGGCGAGATAAAAGGAGCCGGTGCAAGCTTCGTCTTGAACCTGGTATCAAGGTTTGAGAGAGATGATGGAAATCCCTGCAGGGGCGCAGCCTTTCCAACTGATTCATATTGCTAGAATACATCCCTTTATACAGAGATTCTCATATCCAATGCAGCCTTTTTTTAAAGAAAAAAACCTGTGCATACCTATTGTGATTTCTGATGTAATTTTTTTGGCCCACTCCAGTGTTCTGCAGAAATCTGTGCTTCTTGGGATGTCACCGCTGAGTGCTGAGCTTTGGTCAGGTCCACAACAAATCAAACATGGCCACAGGAGATGTTTGAAGCACAGAGTTGCATCACCAACAAAGAAAAACCAAAAGAAGAGGAATACTTTTCTGCTGCCACTATAGAGACTAAGCTAACAAAACAAGTTATGCTTCTGCCTCTAAATCCATCCGGATACATTAAAAAACATGGAATGACAGATAATGAAGAATAAATGACAGATAATACAGGTGCAAGACACAAACGGTGCTATAGTCTCTGTTAGCGCCCTCAGCCATTCATCTGGGGATTAAGCAGTCGGATCTCAAAATGTTCAGTAATTCATTCTCTCCCAAATAACACAGTGATTGCTTTGCCAGTGGGAGCAGCCAGCAGCCCGCCGGTGTCGGGATAATCGTTTCTCCAGTGGTCCTCCAGCGATTCCAGCAGCTCAGCGGTCGTTCAGTAACACTTCAGTACACACCAATCTAACAGGAACCACGGCCTCCGCTGTAGCATGCAGCATGTGATGCATGACCCCGACCGTAAGCTAAACCAAATACCCAAACACATCTTGCATTTTAACACTGATGAATTTTAAATTCACCCACAGAGCAGAGCACATCTCGTTCTGGTAAAAATAAAAAAGCATTTAGCTCCATTACACGAGAGAGACTCCAAATAAAACTGTGTAAAATGACAGGTGAAGGTTGTGCATTTAAATTATGATCAATAAGTAAAGGGGAAAAAAGCCCCCTGTGAGCAAATGACTGATACTGATGCATTAATGCAATACAGCATTAAAAAAGCTACTTAAGCTTTTCTTAATGCTGTAGCTAGTTGTGACAGAATCAGTTTTAAATACTTTATATGGTATCGATTAGTTTGATGTATAACAACACCATTATTTTACATAATCAGATCATGTATTTATAAAAGAAAAAGGTTCTCCAAGGCAACTGTAGCTGCAAAATAACTATACTGGAGAATGAAGTAGAAATGCTTCCTTCTAAATTGTAGTGGAGGTGAAATAAAGAGTATCAAAAATGCAAAACCCTGAATATAAAGTGAAGTACAATTGTCTCAACATGGTACTTAGGCAACTATATTAGCAAGCAAACTCTATATTATAGCACTTTACAGCAGTTATGTAATTCTTATAAGAGAGAAGATAAGGTTTAATAAAAAGCAAAGACAGTGTGTAAAAACTGGGACGAACAGTGTCTAGACTACAAAATATGATTACGAAATCATTTGGAAATCAACAAAGAGGCAAACAAAACAAGCTTTTTTTCTTTCTTTTACATGTTTGTCTTCTGAGACTTTGCACAAGGCTGTTCCAAAGTCATCGAGTAAGAAGAACAACAACAACAGTGAGATCACCTTGAATACCTGCATATCCGGTGCTTTTGAAGTGGCCCTAATTTGCAAGAATCCTGAGTTAGTGAGGAAACTGAAAACTCCTCTGAAACAGCACATTCTGACTTTGGTTATAAACTTCTTTTTCTGCAGTTGTGACTTCATATTTTTTTTCTTTTTAAATTGAATTCCTGCGAGAGAATAGAGACGTACCCTCAGGGAGAAAATGTCCTTGTTTGACAAATAATCAACTGATCTTCCCACCACCAGTAGCCTTGTTTGCAAGCGCTGCATGAATGGAAATGCCTCTAAATCTGTCGCCAGGATCTCAGTGTGACTCACTGACAAGTCCTTTTGTTCCAAGACAAATATACTTCTCTGGCACACCTTGGCTCCCACCAATCTGTCATTTCTATTAAAATATGTCAAATTTCATAATAGAGTAATTGCCGTGAAGAATAGCAAGTGTCACAGTGGAAATGAATGGACTTTATATTTGGTGCACTACCATGTCAATGGAATCTTTAATCATTAAGCTCGAGATGACAGACAGCAACCAATTCATATTCATACAGTGAGATGATTGGAGGTTCGTCAGATGGTAATGTTCAATGATTGGAGTTAGTGGAAAATGACATGTCTCATTATACGTAAGGATGAAACACCCCCAGTGTGTTACCGAGGTTGTTATAGACACGATGCTTTGAATGCTTCTTCATTGCCAGAGAGTCAAACTATTTCACATTGATCTTCTGAGCTTTAAATGAGTAGTTTGACATTTTTGGATGTAAACTTGTTCGCTTTCTTACCGAGAGTTAAATAAGAAATTGGATTCTGAAGGTGTCCTGTGGTTTCACCAAGACATTTGCAGCAGATCCTTTAATTCCTGTAAGTTGCGAGGTGCTGCCTTAATGGATCGGACTTGTTTATCCCGCACATGCCACAGATCGGATTGAAATCTGGGGAATTTGGAGGCCAAGTCAACACCGATGCTTACATGCCCATTGTACACCGATCAGGCATAACATTATGACCTCCTGCCTAATATTGTGTTGGTACCCCTTATGTGGTCAAAAATGCTCTGAACCATTGGGCATGGACAAGAGGACCTCTCAGGGTGTCCTATGGGGTCTGGCACCAGGACGTTGGCAGTGGATCCTTTGGGTACTCTGGCTTGTGCAGTGGGGCCTCTGTCAATCAAACTTGTTCCACTGCATCCTGTTGATGCTTGATCAGAATGGGGTCTAGGAAGTTTGGAGGTCAAATCCACATCTTGGGCCATTGTCATGTTCCTCCAGATGTTCCTGATTGGTTGATGTTTTTGCCATGTGGTGGGGTGCATTTTCCTGCGGGGGTAGGCCAGTGACATTTGGGATTGCCATTTGCACGAGGGAGTGTGCTTGTTCTGGGACAATGTTTATTTGGGTGTCTAAGTCTCATCAACACAGATGCCAAAATCCAAGCAGAACACCACATAGTACCAATATGATCAATGTTATTCACTTCACCTGTCAGTGGTCATAATGTTGTGGCTGATCGGTGTATTTGGAACTAGTGTGTATTTATAGCAGCAGGACAGTGTGTATGTGTGTGTCATTGCCTCAAAATAAACTACAGTGCTCATGTTCATCATGATGAAATAACATGTCATCGTGCATCATTTATGTATTCTAATAGTTTTAGACAATATTGGAGCTCTATGGGAAATGAGACATCCTGTATCAGGGAATTTCTTGACTATAATAAACTATATATTACAATACTTATTCTGCTACTTGTAATAGTAAGAGAACTGTGATAACTGATCTTAGGTAAAAGCAAATCTATAATTGTGGCTTTTGTGTCCTGCAGGTCAAATACAGACAGAAAGTTTTACAAGCTTCACGTCTATAAGTGCAGATTTTTTGGTTCACTAGCAGAGTTTCTATGGATCCTAGGGCTCTACTGGAGACACACATATATAGCCTATCAACAATACAAGATTTATGAACAAGTAAAACGGATGTTACCACTCTATTCTGAGCTGGAAGCCAGTCAGGGACTTTCTGAGCAGGAATATGTGAACTCTTCTTTTTCTTTCACTTCCATCTGCATGCTGAGTGAAGGTTTAAGTCTTCACAGTCATCAAGTGTAGGAGTGAAGAAAGAGTCAACCCACACTAGTTTCCCCTGTGGCCTCTCTCAGAATGGATTGCAGCGCGATTGCATCTCCTCCGCCGCGTCTCATAATCCATAGATCTACAGGCTGCTTCGTAATTAAGGGCCACTTTTGCTGATTTCTAACTTGAATCTTTATTGTGAGCGGAAACGTGAAAATCAAGACATAAATCTTCCTAATGCGTTCTGTGTCGCAGGAGATAATCCTAACCGACTCTGGGAAAAAACTCAGCCTCATTTAAAAAACTGACATTTAAAAAAAAAAAAGATGTAAGGCTCAAAGTCTGGCACAAGGAAGACTACTGTGCTAGTCTCTACATATCCAAAATTATTATCTACCAACAGGTAACATTCAAGATCAACTTAACATAGTAGGATGTAGCCTTATTTTATCACTTTGGTCAAAAATCTTTACTTTTTAGTGAAGAAATTGTGGTGTTTAGGTGGAATTTGTTCATGCAAGAGTAGGATATTAGCTTAGCTTAGTCAGATTGTATTAAAGTCTAAAAGAAAATGACCATACTTATCAACAAAAAGAAAATTGTTCAATAGAATGTCATTTAGTTTCCCTTAAATGCATTAAATGCAAATTGCCATGAAGACACATAACAAAAGCAAAAAACCTCCACTTCAGCGGCACAGTATCTGTGGCCGGCTCCAAGGGTTGACGGACTTGACGTATGGGATTCGCGCAGAGGCTGGAAGTGGTGTTTTGTGCGCCTCCAGGTTTCACTTGCTATCTTTATTTAATATGGATCAAGGTTAGATTATTCATTTATTCTTATTTATGCGTGTCAATGTATGTATTTGTGTGTTTTTCATTGTGTTAACACAAAATTAGCCCAGGCCTTGGGGACATCACACTTGCTCCATCCATCTTTTATATACAGTTTATGGATGTAAGTTTGTATTTAACAGACAGACACAAGAGTGTTAACTATTTTTCATCTCCTAATCACCTGTCAGCAAGAATGCAATAATGCAAAAACATTAGCTTCCTTGATATCACCATCAATATATTGTTTTTTTTTTTCTCTTGACAATACTTAAAAGATCGCTCAGGACTGACATTTTCCCTTTATAATGAAGCCATTGATTAAAAATGGCATAATTTGGGAGATCATAAGCTCCTTTTTAAGCATCATTTCCAGAGACAGATACATAAACAAACACCTATGGGAGCCACTGTTGGTAACTTATGACTATTTATGTTTTATGAGCTCATACATAATGAGTATTATGTCCATTATGGTTGCTGATAAGGCAGCAACAACACACAACAGTATATTAATTTGCTGATTACACATGTAAACACACTACACTGCTTCTTGTTGTTGGCCTGAATGAATATAAAACACAGAAATTCATACATTAATCCCCCCTTTTTTCCACTTCGGGCGTGTTCATCTGCACGCTGACACATGGGCCGATCCCACACACACACAGTTAACAAGCTTATCAGTCAAGGAGCTTAAGCTTGGAAGCAAAACATCCCAACTCTTCCCAATGAGCTGCCCAGTATGGTGTTGGACTAAAGTAATGAAGATGTGTTGGGAAACATCTAACACTCCCAACACCTCCCTCGAGGTGCAGATAATCAGCTTTTCTGAGCAGCATTGGCTGAAATAGACTCATAAATTTGTAATAAGGAGCTGCACTTCTGAGCGCCCAGTCCGGCTTTTTTCTCTCTTTCGTCCTCTCAGTCAAAATGGTGCACTGAATATTGACTTGGCTGTACGCACACAGCAGCCCAACGCGATCCTCAAGAGAGGTGGAAGCCTGTGACCGAGCAAAGGACTGCCCTCCTCTAACCCAACACTTGAGCCCGGTCATGACAGCAAAGTGCTGTACGCAGCAGAGTGGCAGCTCGTGCCAGCGACTCCAGGGGCAGCCAGAACTCACAGTAGCTTCCCACTTTCGCTAGCCGGGGCTGCACACACACCCCTGCAGGTGTGGTCCACACATCATAAACACTTTATTAATGTACAGCAGCGCGTTGCAGGAATAACCTCAAAAGCCAAGTGTGCATGAAATCACAGGCCTTTCTCCAGATTAATATATAATCACAGCTTCAGTATTTTTTTTCTTCTTCCTGGCAAGAATTTCCAACCAAGAGGACTTAGAGGGAATCGTATTTTAACAAGCCATTAGTGTGCATAAATCCCAGCATCTGCCGCTCCTCCTTGTCTATGCCTCTACTCAAATTATGCATTCCTTCTCCTTCACATGGAGTGAGGCAGAAGGAGTACCTTAACCACTGAAGGCTTAGAGTCCTCAGTGAAGTGTCTAAACTGTAAGTTGTTGTTGCAGGACAGAATGACATTACGTCTGTCCTTGAACGCATCTCACTCAGCCACAGCCAGGAAAACCACACTAGCAATCAGAAAAAATAATAATTTGTGCTTGTTGTTTTCCCAAGAAAGTGGTTTTTATAAAAGCAAACAGTTGTTTCAAAGACTCCCGGGTAAATTCGACAAATACTCAGCAGTGAATGTGGAAGAAGCAATGTTGACAGAAACACAGCTCCATCCCCATGTGACGCTACATCAGACTTAGAAGATATGCAATGCAACACAAATTAAAGCAAATTCCAATCATTGCTGTAAGATTGTGGTTTTGGCCAAAGCGTCGCCCACACTGCATGAGTGGAGAGCTAAACTGGGATTTGACCTAATCCCATTAAGGTAAACGGCTCGTCCATTGACACCTGCTTTACTCTGAAGTTATCGAAGCGAAGCCTGAGTGTTTTTTTGCGAAGCGAGACTCAGGCTGGCCGGCCCCGCGACTCCCCTCCCCTGTTGTCGGTCCAGTCATTACATTTCGTTGCATCAGATCCTGAGAAATAAACGGCTGCCAAATGAAAAGCGTAATTTGGGTTTGGAGAGGAGAAACTCTGACTGCTGTGAGCTCGTGTGCCCATTCCTGAGAATTTTTCTGCCTTAAATTAGCATAACATTGCAGCTTTATCACAGAAAAGGATACAACAAACAGCCTGGGCGTCCTCCAAGTGAACTATTTGATACCACTCGCACCCAAAACTGGTTTTACAGTGCAGTTGACAAGCTCTGTGTGAAGAAAGAAACCAGCCGCATTATGATTCCAAACCTGACCTCATTTATATTCCTTCATAATGCATAAAGATATAATCAGCACCTGACCAAATGTCTAAAAAAAATTGGCTCTAATGAGTTACTACGTCTTTGCTTGGAATGAAACTGATAGGACTCCCAAAATAGCCTGTGCTCTGAAATATTCAGCATGTAAGTGTGTGTGTGTGTCCATGTGTGTGTGTGTGTGTGTGATCATTTGTGGTTTCAGTGCAGCCCAAGCAGGTCACAGAGTAACTTTCCTGGACAACAAGTACTGTTTGCCGTCTGTTTTGACAGCCAGGAGTGAAGGGCAGCGACTCTGTTCAGGAAGCTCCCCGGTGATAGTTTGTGTGTGTGACAGCAGCCGGTGTGAGGAGCCTCAGTGTGTGTTTTGTGTGTGTGTGTGCGTGTGTGTGTGTCCTCGCCGGTCAGCCGCTGACCCCGGATTTTATCCCGCCAGATTAATTGTCAGATTCCACATGTCATCTGGGATTTACTGTTCAAGACAAGCAGGATGTTACGGACAAGAAAGTGTGGGAATTCTGCGCATTAAAAAAAAAGTGCTGAAAGGGAAAGAAGCAGATTTTAATTTAATTTTTTTTATTATTTCTTCAAACAAATTTCTTGGATGATGTTGCTTCTCTCTGCTGGGGCACAGTCGCTGATGATGAATGTTTGCTTTTGTTTTGATGGATCTGTTTATGGTGGATTATAATTATCAAGGTGGCACCACGAGAGCGCAGTAAGCTGCTGATGGGGGAAACAATATCGGAAATATGTAGCAGGCACATAAATCACAATTGATCTGGTCGGCACGAGCATCCAGGTCAGTCTTAGAGCAATTTCAAACGCACATTCTTAAGATAAAGCTAATTCAAATACATCAACTTCCAAATGATATTATCAAAGCGAGCAAGTCCAGATTGTCTCGATTATCTCTTAATTTCACGACCGCTGGCTGGGAGGCCTGTGAGTCACTCATGTATGTCGGTGTTGCTCAGTGGTGGGTGATGCAGGAAGGTGACCTTTTCTCCAACAGAGCACTGGGTGTAGCGAGAAGCTGTGGTCCCTCTGGCCTCCAGGCTCCCTGTGGCTCAGCAGGATGGGTGCTGGCAGCTCATCTACCACCTCAACTC
>OMNN01019795.1:10977-27002 GCA_900302755.1 Chromis chromis
TAACTTTGCTTTTATAAGTGCTATAAAATAAATATAATAATAATAATAAATTATTATTATTATTATTACTGATACTAATACTGTAGTTTAGAATTAGAATTAATACTACAAATATGTTATTTTGCATACATACATTTAAATTATGTTTCTGTTTTTGTCTCTTACAGACAAGGAAACTTGGCATATTGCCTTAACCAAACCGCCCCCAAAAGATGGTTATATCATCTCTTTTTTCAGTACGCACATGGTAAAATAACATAAAATGTCAAACTAACTGGACAGTATTCAGTGTTTGGGTCCAGAGATTTCTCATAAAAACACTGTGCTTTGTTCATATTGTATTTATACCTAACATAGCAGTCTAAGAAACTTCCTCGAGAAAACAATGTATATATGCAGTCAGTGGTAAGGTACTGTACAGGTCATGGGGTCCCAATCATATGATCGAGGTGAATTTACAGCTGCAGCCACAGGGGGCAGGGTTTCTAAGACTCAATAAGTTTGCATTCAACCCTTGTATTCACAGAGGACAGAAGCTCCGGCATTTCTTGGAGCACGATTGGAAGAAAAGGTAAAACAAACACTTCCACGAGTTAATGATCAGCAGCCAGCAGAAAACCTGCACACACCACCTGCAAGATGCTTCCAAAGATGGGTAGCAGCCGACACGAGATGAAAACTAAGAGCTCTCACTCCGCTTGAATTTCTACTCAATTCTCAAGTGTCATATCTGTAGATTTAGTTAAAGTCGATTGTTAAAATCAACACTTTTACTCACATTGAAACAGATGAAGGTAGCCTGCATACTCATTAGTCATTCCCTAAAATGTTTGTTTGAAAATGTTGATAATAATTTAAACTTTCAGCTCAAACAAGTTTTTGTGGACTAGGCTAATTATTGAACGTACTTGTAAAAAGTTGTTAGGGCAACAATGCCATGGTTCTGTATATCAGTTAACTATCCACATCATAAGTATATATAGTATTGTATGTTTAGACGTCTATAAAATATTAAATAGTAACTTCTTATTAGCAGCGTGACAGTGGTGACAGTTAGCATCAGCTAACGAGTGAACCATCTTCTCTTAAATACACGATCTTTGGACCGGAGCGCGTCTACAAAATGAATTCCACGGTGGCGTCAGTTCCGTAAAGCGTTCCTGCTGGCTTCATTAAACAGAAGATACGGGATTATTTACGAGTCCGAAGACCAACGCAGCTAGAGCAAGACTCTACCCAGCAATGCCACTGAAATATTCCTAAACAAAAGCACGGCATTGTTTCTGAAGGGCAGCTTTTTCCTCGGACTGACAAAAGACCCAGTAGTCTCCTCTAAGCCGCGCATGAACTGGGATGCACTGCCGTTAGCCTGTTATTAGCTTTCGCATTAGCTTCCTGAACAGCTCCTTTTTTTTTTTACGACGGGACCAAGCACGCCGTAAGTCAAACCGCCTGAAAACGATGATAAATAGTATTTTAATTCTGCTTTTAACATTTAACATCCCCACAGTTGTTAACCAGGCAGCTTTGCCCATTCAGCTCACTGGTTTGTTTACTGTTATAACCAGCTTCTTCCTAACAGCTGCATGTCTCAACTGGAATCAGGCCTTTTCTAGAAAGCAAATTCTCATCCAGCCTTTATTACTGCTCTCATAATTTGCACATTCACATCAAATAGCGACTATAACCTGCTAGTGTTGAGGTTTGAACAAAGTCCCCCTGTGTTGGACAGAGCCCACCAGAGGCCTGCATGGAGCGCTGCCTGCCTCAGTGAGATAACTGTACACCTGTGCTGGTGCACCTGTCAGGGCTCCCAGTAGCTTATAGCCTAGTGTGAGGAGATGTGGAAACATGCAGCCTGGTCTCCACTCATTACCTTGTGTTTGTAGTACTTTTGTCAGAAGTTAAATGCAAGACATTAATCATGATTTTTATTTCTTTTTTTATTTGCATTTGATGTTAAGTCACCTCTAGTGAACTGTCAACCTACTGAAGTTATTTTATCTCAGGAATAATGAGAATAAAGTACCTTACCTCTGGTGTAGCACATATAGTCCTCCTAAATGGATATTCAATGCTGATTTGGAAGCTGCACATTACCAATATTTGACAATCAATAACTAATATTAGAGTTAATATCCGGTTATTGCAGTTCCTCATTGATTTAGCCTGGTCTAAGTGATTTCACTGAGAAGTGGACACTTCTTGAGGACTGCACACTGTACCTAGGTTATGGCTTCTTTTAGATTTAGATGTTAGACAAAGCATTATCCTGGTTGATTTGCTATGAAAGTCACGCTATAGTTTGCTTCTGATTCGGCAGTTAATGTGGTTTAAAATCTGTGAATTCCTCGTGTTTTGTACTTAATAAACAGAAAAAAGTTCTCATACATCAGAGACTGTTTTTTAAAGATAATCTGAAGCCTCTTGACATAATCTTGCCCAGAACCGACCCATCTATATATAGTGGTTTTTGATCTGGACTTAGCCTGATGTGGTCTACATGCAAAAAACACGACGACACAGAAATATCCCTTTTCTTTGCCTTTAAAAAAAAAAAAAAAAAAATAGCATCAAGGTTTCTTAAATCATGATTGTCTGTTGATATGATATAGTAGTCGATTTAGATCTGGAACTGTTTTAATGTGGTCCAGATGCTAAAAACTTTTTAAAGTCTACCTTTTTTTGCATTTTCACAAATAGAATAAAGCTTTCACAACTCACGAAACTGTGTTTTAACGAATCTTTAGCCTGTCTAGGTCCATATTTGACCCCTCTAAGTATACTGGGTTTAGATCTGGACTGAAAGAGAGGTTAAGTCTCCCTTTTTTTTTGCATTTTAACAACTAGAATAAAGGTTTTACATATTTGAAGGTGGGCTACATTAAGGGTTTATCTAAAATGTGTAGCATTGTTTTACATCATTAAAATATGGACAAAACAGAACTCTAAGTTAAGTTTTCCTTAACTTCATCTGCAAGCGTGTCTATGTTCCCACAGGCCTATGTTCCCACATTTCTAAGATTTTTTTGAGAAATAATCGTTTTCTTAAGATAAAAACAGGGTTTTTGTGTAAATGAGACGCCAAACCTTGTGGAAATATCTGCATTTTCCCTTCATGTAAATGGGGTCTTAGAAATGTGAGACATGTGGGAACATAGGGCTGTGGGAACATAGGGCTGACCCCCTTCATCTTTGCTGAATCTGAGGCTTTTTCTACGTCATATGAAAACCTCTAGTCTCTTAAAAATTGCCTCACTCAGTATAATTTAGGTATTTAAACATTAAGTAGTTAAGTAATTATGAATTTGCAGAGTTACAGTATCATGTGAATGGTGCTTTGGGCTAAGTCAGTTTGTATTATTATGACCAATTAGTGTGGGGGTAAGATGGGAAAACTTTACACCCCAAAGTTCGGACACGTACATTAAGCTGTCTTTATGGTTTGGACTACTGTTGAGCAAGAGAAGCACTTCTACAACTAAAGTCAACAGAGATGTGTCATGCCTCAGGAAATGGACTGGGCATGGCCAAGTGTGCGTTTATAATGGAAAAGCCCGCTTACTGTAGGTGAGGTCGGAGCAAATGTAAACACGCAGTACTTGTACCTGCCTTCAAACAACATGTGTGACATTGCAAGTATTCCAACTGCTGTAAACCTGCAGTGTAGCTACTTAGTACAGTACAGTTACTCAGATTTTTGTCTTGGTTTACTAAAAATAACACATATTTATTAATTATATGCTGCACATGAGTAATATCCTGTCAATCCTGCCAATTTACAGGTTAGGTTAAATGTATAACACACAGTAGTCATGTATAATGATTATATATTAACTGAAATCATCCATCAAAACAGAATATTCTTGATTACAGCATGAAACTTTTGTGGATAAGTTAATTGTGCCTTTAATGACCCACTCATCAGTCAGAGGCAAGAAGTAAAGTACTACTTTATAACAGATGCATTTATTTGTTTTATCTGCCAGAACCCCTTGAACTTAAATATGTTTCCCACAAGCAAGGGATTGAACTGGTCCGTAAAAATGAGAATTTAGACTTGCATGTAAACAGCAGATTAAGGGCCAGACTGTTAATCAGTTGGTTGTGATTCTTTGATTCATCTTTTAGTAGGTACTCACTCGCAATCATACTGCATTTTCAGGGTTGCAACTGATTGTTCTCCATCTGTAATTGTTTCATTACACAACTTAGAACTACAGCTTCAGAGCCTTTGTTATTGTCCTAAAGTACAAGAAGAGCAACAAAGTACCCCAAGTAATCCTTAATTACTCACCGGCTGTTTTGTAGGCTTTTGTATATCCTTCATTGCATTCATAAAACTGCTGGAGTTTATCCAGGTGTGGCTTTGACCTATTTAATTGACATCCTGCTCTGCACCGATTAGCACCTTCCACATTTAGATTCAGATTAGGCTTAGTTTTTGCACCATCATCTGGGGCCTTGTCAAGTGCAAACACAAACAAACACAGTGCACCCAGACCCCTCATTAGCGTTTATAGGAGTGAATTAATTAAGCTGAGAATTCATTATTCCTGTCCAAGTCAAAAGTAGGTGCTGTGTTACTGCTTGACCAGCAGTTTTTGCAAATGTTACTGTGCCTCTGTGTGTGTACTTGAATGTGTGATGTGTAAGAGGCCAAATCAGTTTGACCTTTAAGAGTTTCTGCTGTCTGCTCCTAGTTGGGGTTTCTAGGGAGTGGGCGCTGGTAACATAGAGCCCTGTCACTGAGCTCTAGAGTAGAGTGGGCACTTGAGCAAGACAGCTCATTGTAGTGGCGGCTCCTGTGTGCCGGGCTTTCATAGGTGTGTTGTTTTTATCCTGAGCGGCAGCCTTGCTCTTTGAAAACCACCTCCTCGCTTGTTTTTGATAATTATATTCCCATCTGCCTAATGATTTAGCTGTTTTGACTACGCTCTTTGGTCTCTCCCCTTCAAAGCAGCATTTAGGCCTCATTGTTTTTCCATCTTTGCCTTTTCCACTGTATTTACACACAGTAGTTTGCAGTTTCCACACTTTATCTCTCTCTTTTTTTTTGTTCCTACAGACAGAGTGCATTATGACAGACAGCATTATGAGTAAAGCTGCCACAATGGAGATTCCTATCAACAGTAATGGTGACACAGGGACACTACCAGAAGATGACAGCCTTGAACAGGTGGGTCACAGCTACTGTATCAGTTGACAGTCTACTGTGTTTGAGACCACCCCGTGTAGTTGTTGTCTTGTCTATTTAAAGATGTTACACAAGGAACAAATGCGCGGACTGGTAGTGCTTACCTTCTGTCATTGTTTACTATCAGTGAAAAGCCCTCTTTGCTAGACCTTTGATGGCATTTTTACTGTTGCATTAAAATGTTCTTACAGAAGGGATGATGTGATTTTTCAGTCTGGAAAAAAATAGTTAGTTTTGTTCAGCTAGGACATAAACAGTTTTAAGAATTTGGTAATTATCAGTGTTTATATAAGTGTATGGTTGCATTTTTCATCAGCCTGTACGTGAAATGAGTGAAAATGAAATTACAGTGACTTTCATATCATTAATCAGGCACAGAGAAATCTTTGTGCCTTTGTTTTTCTCTCTTTCTCTCTCCTGAAATTCTGATTATAGCTTTGATTTTTGATGCATTTAGTGATAACAGTGCTATCCCTCAAGTTTATATCATTCACATTAGAGAACATGAAAATCAAACCTGTGCACTTCTGCTAGCTGTGGTATTACTATCTGGTTTGATCACAGGCTATTACTGTTAGTTTTACAGTGTGACAAAAAGTGCTTTCCCCTGTTTGAAGTTCAGATTAATGTTATTGGTGTCATTCTATGCTACACAAGGGTGCGTGTTCCTTCACACTATTCACAGCAAAGATCTCTTCTTGGGTAATATGTACAGTATGCCCCGTATACGGTAATGGCCATGTGATATGGGTCTTCAGGTGTGTTAGTATACATGGAGATTATTTCTAAATAAACTCATACACTTGTCTAGTCAGAGATTATTTTTATATTAAAGCAAAAATGTATTTGTGTGGATGTAGCCTTAGTTAATACAGTTGTCAGACTTGAGCACTGACTGTATAAATTAGGGATATCCAGCGAAGATCTCAAAGATTGGGATCAGGGCCGATCAAGGCATTTGTTTAGCTGATCCGAACCTAAGCCTGATCATTTGTTTACATCTACTACCACACAGCTGTCATAATGGCAGCGCGCAATTTGTAGCAGGGCACTAGGGATGCATTTTTCAGATATTTTTCCTGATAATCTGCAACATTATCAACCAACAAATTAATTGATGGCACAAACTCAGCACAATGAATGGTTGCCTTGTGATAATATTGCCATTTTAACAAACATGTGCAACCAGATGCTATAGCTAATCTGTAACACTTGAAGTGTGTACTATTCAGGAAAATTAAATGACATGAATCAGGCAAAAAGAAGTTTATCGGGACATCCCTAGTATAAATGGATTCGGCTGCTCATTGTCAAATACTGATTCAGAAGCATTGTTCCAGATCTCACTGTGTAAAGTTGAATATTCTTTGCTTCCTGTATTATTGCATTGTGTTTTGCCTGTGATACAATCCTTGTGCTCCTTAGCTTGCTTAGCTACAACTGCGGGAAGCAACCCTACTGGGAAATCAGGTGTTGGTGTCCATCTGTCTCCTCGGCGACCAGTTGTTCCCACTAGCAGCTCCGCTAACAAGTATCAGCCTTCCTGTATAGGGTAACAGACACTGGTGCATTTGGTTAACCTGAACACTAGATATTAAACTAAAATGCTACATTCACAGATATTCCTCACCACATGTTGTTAACTACAGAATGAATAAGCACTATAATTTTATTCCTATCATTGTGTTTGATTCAGTTCATTCATGAAATGACAGTGAACATTCAGGTGAAATTTGGAACAGGTTGTTCCATTTTCCTGCATCTTACGCCACGCCTCATTGGACAAACAGACTAAAGATCCTGGAGGAAGCACTGGCAGTTAATTGGGTTATTTGCTCACCAAACTATGTGTGTGTGGATCTGCTCAAGTAGTTAAAGAATACCCTTCTATCTCAGCAAGCCTGCTCAGTGGATCAACCATTTGGCGCAGCTACATCAGTTTAATGGGTTTATGTATGAGAAGTGTTCAGCTGCAATGTTTAGTTCTGGATATTAACCAGTTGTCATAGCAACTCTGCAATTAATCTGAAACTGGCGGCGCTTTGTCCTTGGGTGAAAGCCCTCTGAAATCCGATTGATATCTGCTGTGTGGCACTTGATTTAAAGCTGTAGCAGTCAGTGTTGCTCGTGCACGTAGAGATGAAGATTGGCAGGTTAAGAAAACGCAGAAGTCTAGTTTCAGATCTCGTAGCATTGGGCTTGTGTCAGAACAGGGATGGTGACTGGCAGCTTGACAGTGACAGAGACAGGATTGACTGCCAGCAGCATCCTGGCAAAAGCATCAGATGTATCACAGTGGCTCACTGGTGTCTCTACTCAGACAACAGCGTTAGAAGATGCTAAGAGTGTTTATCCACAATCTCTGAGGTGATTACTTGCACTAATAGATATATAAATATAAAATATACTGTATATCCCAGGTGATTTGTGACATTTTACGGCAGAGCCTCTGTTTTCCATCCTGTATATATTGTACTATATAGCATGACTTGCTGTCGTCTCCATCATCTCAGGGAACAGACACTGTGTATACAAAGTGTCCAGGGAGGGTTCAGTGTCTGCGTCAGCTTTCTCCCACATTGAACAGATGCCGCAACACGAGGCAGATCTCTAAAGTAAAGAGATACACTGACTCGATGAATAAGGAAATGTAGTCAAAACAGATTTGTCCTTTTTATTCCAAATGTTTTTAGGCTGATGGTTCAGTGTCTGTTTGGTTAAAATATCCATCTTTGCAAGAAGTTAGATGTTGAAAATGGTCATCAGAAATTGGCGCTTTTGCTATGATTATTTCCGACTCAAGACCTGACCCCAAATTAATTGCTAGAATAGTGAATGTTCTTCTCTGGCAGTCGAGGTGTGCTACCTGGAGTTTGGCTCTCATATTCGGATATTCGTGTGCATGTTTGTGTGTGTGCACAGTTTCCTCTTGGTTTTTTCCCTTAATGTTGACATCACTTTTTCTGTCTTTAAATGTCTTGTGAATAAATATCATAATTTTTCTGTAGTTTCTTTATCCAGACAGTGACAGTGAATAATCACATGGCAAATCTGTGGCAACATATGGGAGATGGAAAGCAAAGAAACTTTCACCCTGTGGACTAGACGATCCACTTAATATTTTAACATTTCCCAGCCAAATGACGAACCCTGACCTGCTGTGATATTAGTCATCACTGCTCTCCATCCTGCATCACTGCTGTCTGTGGACATTTACGATGATTTTTCTGGTATTTCTTTTACGTCGTTCTATTGTGTTTCATGATTTCAGTCATGGATTTTTCTTTTTGTCTCCTTTCCTTTTCTGTTTGTTTCTTTTTCTGTTGTTGTTCTTGTTGTGTTTGTCAATCCCCCCCCTCCCCTCCTCCATCTCTGTGCAGGCTGCAAAACTGCAGTGGAGCTTAGATGAGAAGGTAGGGAGCTCCAGAGGCACCAGGGTGAGCAGGCCATTTGTGCATTTGCGTGTGTGTTGTTGGTGTGCAGTGCTGCTCAGTGGTTTGACTTTAAGGGGCATTAAATTGCCCTTGCATCGCTACGTTGGTTTGTCTCACAAAATGTCAGATATTTCATTGTTATGGCAAACCACTGTGCAGCTTAAATTGTGCAGCCTGTTAACCTTCCTCCTACTAACAGTAGCTAGCAGGAGTCTTTCAAACGTGACATGTTTTGAGAGATATCCCTCAAATTGAGTTGGAATTGACTTAACAAATAGCTAAAAACTCACACTTAGAGCATAACAATTTAATTCCATTTCATTATTAGATTCAACTAGTGTGTGCTTTCTTGAGTCCGCTAAAGTAGTCTAGATTCTGTCTGTGTGTGTGTGTGCACTTTGGTGATGGGTGGGTGTGATTCCTTAATCTTTTAGCGGGTGTTGGTTGACAAATGGATGACATACTAATTATCATCATTTCATGCTAATGCTGTGTTGTTGATGTGAATTTGCTTCACGTCTGTTTTGATGTGTCAGTTGATGTTTAAGTTAACCAAAAAGAAATGTGGTTGTGTTCAGGCATAAAGTCACTATGACTTCAAGGTTTGTATCGACAACTAGATGATGCCCCTGAGCCGAGACTTGATACATTTGACCTCTGACAGCACAAACCACAGCAGTTGTATTTTTACTTCCTTTTGGTAGTACCATACATACTGTTTGTGTTTGTTTACAGAAAGGAAATGGCTACTTCCGTTCCAGAGCATTCTTCTTTTGTAGATTTATTATCACATACACTGTACAGTCTCAGTCTGATGTTTCAGAAAATGTCCTTTCTATGACTGTATACCCGCTTTTACTTTTTCTCATGGTTGTAACTCAGTTAAGTTAATGTTGTAGTGTTTGCAGCAATTGAACTAAGAGGCTTGCAAACAGGCATATGTAAAATTAAACTTGTTTGTTGTAGGTAATAAGGTTCTCATATTGTTTGTGAAAATGAGAAATCTGTTCAAGGCAGATTTTCCTTTCTCATAATCCTTTGTTTTTCTTTACTAGCTGACACATGAGCAGGAAGGGAAACAAAAGAAAACAATGAGTTAAATTAAGGAAAACACACAAGAGGGATCACATGGTTCATAACCCAGCTCCCCTCATGACCCAAAGCCTCAGCAAAGCCTGTGATAGTGATTATTTTGGATGAAGAAATGGTTTATTTGGGCGTTTCTTGCTGCATAGATCATTGAAGTCACTGCCTGGGTTAGACTCTAAGTCTGTCACAGCTGTGTATAGACGTCCTCTTGCATATTTTCAACGGCATCTTGGCAGGCGATATGGCTCAGTTGGGTTAATTATTAACAGGCACTTTAGTCATGTGTTTCTGTCATTCTCACACTCTAGTTTTCCCTGTTGACTTCCTAACCTTGCTAACATTGTAGTGTTTGTCCCACTCTAGTTATTAGACTTTTAACCTACATTGTCCCATGTCTGAATTTAACACTGAAGTCATAATCTCCTGTCTACACATCCCCACCCCAAACCCTCTATCCCTCCCTTGTTGTTGTTTTTGTTCTTTTTTTTATTATTATTTACCCACTTTACAGGACCTACAGCAGGTGATGGTATCAGGTCCCAATCTCAACGAGACCAGCATTGTGTCTGGGGGCTATGGAGGAACAGCAGAGGGTATTATCCCCACCAGCTCAATCAAAGGTAGCGTCCTTCTTCACTTTTTTCTCTTTCACTCACTCCGTATTCATCAGATTATATTTTCTACTTGCAGATATAGAACATAAGAGGATGATTTAAAAAAAAAAAAAAAAAAAAACACGTTACTGCATGTGTCTAATAGGTGATTTGTTGACTGGAAAGGCCCCCAAACTGTCTGAAAAAAGATGAGTTCTTCATTTGTACTGACAAAACTTGGTGAATATACTCTGTAAATGTTATTTTTGTAACTTTATAAAAGTATTAGTCATACAGACTGATGTCACTTAGAATAAAATTATTCGTTTACTAACACGGGCGAAGTGAAGCGTGACACTGGAGTTGGTAGGTCCGCGTACAAGAGCCTCGGTGGTGCTCGGCGGTGTACTAGAGCTTCGGCGGCACTCGGCAGCGCCCGGGGGGGGCCCGCACGACTATTGGAATATCAAAATTATTATCCGGATACAGCCACAACGACCGAATATTTGGGACCAGCCCTAGTAAAGTGATAGTCCATCTAGTCTATGAGTCGAGTCTATCTAGTCTGTCTACCACTGAATATGGCTATACAGTGGGCTCCAGCATAAAAACACAGGCTTTTGCAGCAAAGGATTTAAACCTGGCTCAACTTTTGCTGCTCTGCAGAGGCCAAGTCTTTCGTCAACTGCCTTTATGATTGCATCCATGATTCTAAACTGCTCTGCTGTGTGTGGTGTGTGGTAATGACTCCCTCATGGACATATTACTTAAACTGGCTTTTCCATCTTTCCATCGACACTACTATGAATACAAGGCTATGCTTCAGAAAAATGTCACAACTCGTGGTTATAAATTTTTAGATATACTACTACTGAACGAAAAGTTAACTGTCAAATACATCATTGTTTGTAAATCTCAGGAGAGGGTCTGAAGACATATCATGTCAAGAATTGCAGGCCTCTCATGTCAAATAATGGTACTAATTATTGATCATAATGTTTCTTTTTGCTCATAAGTAGTTAACATTTTGCAGTTTCATAATAAAATAGAACTAGATCTAATACACTGTATCCAGGAGTTTTTGCATATTATATGCGATTCTGAGTCACAGTTCCAGAGGGGAATAACAATACTCTCTTTATTTGATACTAATGTTTCTGCATTTTTGTCCCACTCTGTTTTTCTCAGGCCCTGCTGTGCGCTACAATGCAGAGTTTAACAAAAGGATTCCAGTTACAGGATTAGGTGGCTTAGACATAATTGTTAATAATGGAGAGCTTATTTCCCAAATGTGATAGGATCATTATTTTGACGGGGGATAGGGGATAAAGACCTTTTTCGGTTAACTGCAATAAACATAATGTGATTTTGATTTTCTTTAGTTTTTGGTAATTCTCACATTAAGTATATCTCATTTTGGAAAGATGCTCTCTACACAGAGTGTGTCATTTTTTTTTTTTTTTAGATGGCTGGGAATCGGCTTCTCTTCCTTTTCATCACATTTTCTCTTTTTAAGTGGAGAGCGGGGCAGTACACTTACATTTGCCTGCTGCTATCTTTCTTGGATATGTTGTGGCTTTTTTCTATCACAGTATTTCCTTTACATAGTTCCACTGCTTTCTGGTTGATTCCTTGTGCAAACTAATCCTTTAATGGGTGTACACTTTTTGTATTTTTCATGATTTTGCTCACTAAACTGATTTCTGGTTTATCACAATGCGTTTTTGTATAAAGATCTTGAACATTGGTGGACAAAGTAAGATATTAGAATAGCTTTAGCAGTTTATTTAGTATCGCACTATTAAGCACTGTTGCATTTCAAACTATCCTCGTCATCATCTTCACTCATTTGTCTGCATTGTTCACTGATTGTCATGCACTAAACGGTCTCTTTTCATCTTTGTACTTGCCTATCTTTGTCCTCCACCTTCTTTTCACAATTCCCTCCTACATATATGTTTCTTGTCTTTCTTTTCTCCTTTTGTCGTTTTATTTTGCTGTCTTTTCTGCATCTCCCTGCTTTTTCCCACATCTCCCTCCTACGTTATTCCTTTTTTGGCACACTTTTCCATCTTCAATAATTCACATTTACACTTTAAATATCCAACTATCATTTAAATCCCGATCCTGAACATTCCCAAAATGTAACAAAAACATTCAAAAAATCCACGTAAACCCCCCTCCCACACCCTACCCTAATTCATACTCACCCGAAATCATTCCTTCATCTAAACCCTCCCTCACCCACCACTCATTCACTGTCACAGACCTGCGTATGAAGGCCAGGCGAAGTAGCGTTCCCTCAAGCAGTTCTTCCATCTGCCACATAGCGAGCCAATCACATGACCACAAAGGTACTGGGGAGGGGGAAAATGGGGTGAAGTTGACGAATGGCAGTCAGACAGATTTATCTGTCTGCCATTTCAGCAATGAAAATATGCCAATATTTTCATCTTCCATCACAACTCAATAAAAATAGTTAGGTTCCTACAATATTAAGGTTGCTTTTCGATACATTGCCAGTATTTCTTTGAATTCTCTGCATTTTTCCTGCCATTTACTCACTCCTAAACTTTGTCTCTCCTATGCATGTGTTTCGGTGGTTTAAGGGTTAGAGGTGATGGCCATGGCTTAGAGGATAACAGACAGATTTGAGAAACTATCAACAGTTTTGTCTTACTTCAATGCCGGACATTTTGAATAAATTATAGTTGATCTAATCTTAGCTGGGGTTAATCTTGTTCTACCTAAAGTGTTGCTCGTGTTTATTTACCATGTCTGCATTTGGGTCTTATGTTATAGGTTCCAACATGCACCACAGCAGCAGCAGCTCTTCAATGACAGCAGATGAAGCGACCCGCGGTGTGGCTGTGGAAAAACTAGAAACAGTGAGGAAATGGGGTCTCAACACTTACAAGGTATCTCAGGTTCTGTGATGTTGACTAATGAGTAAACCCGTGGCTAGATAATCACTTTTTGATAAATAGATACTTGGTCATTATTGTTTTCTTTGCTGTTTTTCTCACCCAGATAGCCCTTCCCTGTGTCCATATGAAGCATGATACTGTCACAGGAAGGAATTGTGTTAATAATATCTGTGTGCCTTCTCTCATTGTTTTAGTGCACAAAGCAAATGATCTCTGAGCGTTTTGGTCGGGGTTCCCGGACTGTGGACCTGGAGCTGGAGGCTCAGATTGAGGTGCTGAGAGACACTAAAAGGAAATATGAGAGTGTGCTGCGATTGGCCAGAGCGCTGACCAACCATTTCTACAACATGGTGCAGACACAGCATGCGCTGGGTGACACCTTTGCTGACCTCAGTCAGAAATCTCCAGAGCTACGAGTAAGACTTTAAAATTTATGCATGAAGCATTTCTGTTACTTTATTTGAACTGTTTGTAGCTTAGTTGGTGAACTACATTAAAGTTAAGTCTATGTATGTTAGGTTTATTTTGACATTTAAAACATGTTTTTTTTTTTTACAGGATGAGTTTGGCTACAATGCAGAGACTCAGAAGCTGCTCTGTAAGAACGGGGAGACTTTACTTGGTGCCATTAACTTCTTTGTGTCCAGCATCAACACATTAGTCAACAAAACCATGGAGGACACCCTGATGACTATCAAGATGTATGAGAATGCAAGGTCAGCACATAAATTATTCTTATCTGAAAGACTGAACAATAACAATGTATGAAATTTATTAAATGGCAATGTGAGAACAATGTGACAAACTAAAAACGGCGGCTTGTAGTGAGTGAACCATCAGACAGTTAGTTTTACAATTTTAACTAATCGTTTTGCTGTTTGGTCAAAAACTTTAGCATTATTGTTCACTTTCACTGTTATCATAGTTTAGTTTTGGACTGTATCAGTCATCTGTTTTCAGTGCTGGTGAATATAGTGGCCCATTTAGCAGCAAAAGAGGCACATCTGGAGACCAAAAATGGAGTTGAAAGCAAGGCAGTATTAGACTTAGTATTAGTTTTTCAATGGCGAGAAGCATGTTTCTTGATGAATGATATTACTTCCTAATTGCTGGATGTGTAATTTAACAGCTACCACATAAACATAAAAGATGATGATAATGCCAGTGCCGTGTTCACAACTTGTTTCCACTGCCCCCAAGTGGCCAAAAAGATCACTTACCACAGGTTTAAAAGTTATTTGATATTATTTCATATATCACATAAACACTAATCCTCTGAAACAGGACTAAACTAAGAATTATTATTATTGCAAGAAACAGACAGATGGTGTTTAAGCAGGATTTAAGCTCTGTTCAAACTGCATGTCGCATTATATCGAAAACCTCATCCATCAACAGCTTTCAGTCATTTAATAGGGTCAGAGTTGAGCATTTGCTGCGATTTTCTGAGACCAACAATCAGACATTCACATTGCTTTGAAATAAACTCAAAATAATCGTTTCTATCCCAGGAGGTAGGTCTTTGATGCCGACACTAAATTTCTTTTCTTTCTTTGTTATGACATTAGAAATCATAATTCTGTCTGGATCTTTGAATTGTATCGTCTGTTTCCCAAAGCTCTATAACCTCTCCCCGTCTTTTGTGTGTGTTTAGACTGGAGTTTGATGCCTACCGGTCAGACCTTGAGGAACTGAGTATGGGTCCAAGGGATGCTGTAACCATGGCCCGTATTGATGCTGCTCAGCAACAGTACCAAGTCCATAAGGAAAAGTATGAACGTCTTCGCTCAGACGTTACCATTAAACTGAAGTTTCTGGAGGAGAATAAGGTTAGTTTGCAGGCCATCCTGCATCTTAATCATCCTTCTAAATGTCTACATAATGATTGACTTAAAAATAAAAAGATAAACAAATGAAATTCCTGAACTCCCCTGTGTCTGTCTCTCAGGTGAAGGTGATGCATAAGCAGCTCCTTCTCTTCCATAATGCCATCTCGGCGTACTTTGCTGGGAATCAGCAGCAGCTGGAGCAAACACTGAAGCAGTTCAACATAATATTGAGGCCCCCAGGGGCTGACAAGCCCTCCTGGTTAGAGGAGCAATGAGAGGCCCCACTGAGCCTCATGCAGCCTCCTTCAACCACTTCCACCTGTTACCTGTTGAAACCCCCAACTTACAGAGGACCACGACAGAGGGAAAGGCATACCGATGAAATGGGTGGATGACGATATGAGATGAGTGTGTGGTTGGATGATTGGACAGATGAGGGAGGATTGGACTGAAGAATTACAGGGTTTTATTGATGAATGGGCTAAATGCAGCAGGGAACAAAGTGGCCAGTTTCATGAACAGTCAGGGGGCTTTTAGTGCCTCTCTTCCCAGATTCCCTTTTTTCCACTTTAACCTCTCTTTGTGCTTTGTTCCCAGAGAAACTGTCTACCTTCTCCATTCCCTCTCTTCTACTTGACTTAACCCCCTTCTGTTTCAACACTATTCTGTTGTGTGAGCTTGCGTTAGCCATGTTTATGGTTCTTATTGTACTCCTCAAGTGCTCCCAGTGCTCTGAGTTAAACTTCAACCCCACACCATCTTATGTAGTAACAGGGACTGATGGAAAAAAGGAAAATGGTAAAACCATTAAACACACTCAGATGTAACTAAACACTACTTCCAGACCTTATCACTCTCCTAGTGTGCCTCCTTATATTTGAGCTAATGGATTAAATGAATATGTGGCCTGCGGGAAGGAAGAGAAATACATAAAAAGATTTACAGCAGCACATCAA
>OMNN01019825.1:0-10775 GCA_900302755.1 Chromis chromis
TGTATGTCTTTTATACAAATTTTAAAAGTTTGCAGTGGCAAAATGTCAATGTCAGGGCACAGCTGGAACTTTTTAAGTCCACTGCAGATTTGATGAGCATTAACGCTGCTTTGTCTTTACTCAAGAAAATATTCCCCCTTTGAGGTGTCAGGCTGGAGGTATTGATCTGTTTTACTTCTGATATGTCCCTCTTACCTCACGGCAGCTGTGATTACATGTGCCTGTCGTTCTTAAATTACTAATTTATGCCGTGTTCATGCATCTTACCGAGCAATCCCACTCCTCAGGCGGGGCTCTCTAGGGGACCCGATAGGTGTCCCTCTCTCAACAGCATTATCATTGCAGGAAAGCATGACCAATTTTTGTATAATTACTTGTGTACAAGGAGGAATCCAGAAAATGCTGGCATCATTAACTGCACATGCACGGATACGATCACAGATTCATAATTTGCAGTAATAATGCTCATCAAAGGGTGTTTTTTTTTTGTTGATTAGTTTTGAACAGCATATTGTTAAAATCTTGGATGACAAGCGATGGTGTGTCTAGTATGAAGATAGCACAGACTGAGAATTACAACCTCTAAGCTCGCTCAGTATGGTTTGTTTCCACCTGCTGTGGTCCTCTTAGTGATAAAAGAAAAAAGAAAATCAGTTGACCAAGTATATCAACTGCGCCTCCATCAAATTATTTAGAGGGAAAATAAATGAACGGCGTCGGTGTCTTTGGCGGTTTTATTTTGTTGGGCATTACAATTCTGCTGGGAAGAGATCATAAATATTTTTATGATTTTTCTGGCACCGCTGAGAGAACCTCATGACCACGTTGAATGGCGGGATAATGGACGCTGGTAGGTGGCTCTTAGAAATAGATAGGACCTTACTCACACTGATGCAAGTACCCATCTGCACGCAAGAGTCCATACATTATGTCTGGGCAACGCTGACTCACACACACAAACACACACACTGACACACAGTTTTTGTGATGCACTAAATTTCAAGCACTTTATTTATATCCATCAAGCTAATTAGTGTGCACAGGATTCAAATACTGAGAGGTTCTTACAATGTTTGGACAATTATAAATACATAAAGCGCCATCTGCTCGACACTGCCAGACTACCAGTGGCAGCTGAGATGGAGCAAAAATTTTGCCAACTACCTACTTAGATCCGAGTCTTCATCATATGAATTTATAGGCTGTTGCAAAATACAGTGATTTGTGTCCAGCCGACCTGGGGAGTTACAGCCTCCAAGATAGTTTAAATAAGTGTTGTTTCTTAAGACTTTAACAATAGCTGCATTCCCCCACCCTGTTTATTAAAGTATGGGAATGTATTGTAAGTACACAATAGAGCTCCCTTTGTGCTTAATAATCATTCCTCTCATAAATAATAAATGAACTTGCGAAAGGACTGGCAACACAGGGTTTAAGTATAATGCATTGTGAAAACACACAGAGAAAAAAAGCACCGGCATTGTAGTAAAAGTATAAATGCCGGGTACAGATAATGTGTTGTGCTGCATATTTATCTCCTTCTTTACAGCATTTGGGTGAGTTTGTTTGCATATTGAAGCTCTTCGGTAGGTATTTTATATTGCATCTTACCTAAACCTTCTTTTTATGAATTTACATTACAGTGCTACATTATTGTGGCGTCATGTTGCAGTGTCACTATATCCACTTTAAATTAATGAATATGAATAAAAGTGATATCCTGCTACCTTCTAATGTGCAGTGCCTGTACACATGCGAACCTCATGAAACGGATCTCGACGCTCTCACTCATTACTTCAACAAACATCCAGATGGGATTTTGTTTCCTCATGAATTTTTCGCTTCGCCCTGTCAGAAATGATTCCCGACATTAAGTACTGCGATTCCTACTATTTGCGGTCCTGCGGTGCAGCTCTGGGTCCTACCTATGCTTGTGTTGTGATGGGCGTGTGGGAAGAGGAAATTCATTCATAACCCACTCTAAAACATCATTTCTGTCCGAGATTGCACGGTGGAAAAGACACATTGATGACACTGTGGAGAGCTGTTTGATTTTCTGTAATACATAAACTCTTTGTCTTTCACTCTGGAACAGCGTGAAACTTTTGTCCACTTTCCAGACCTTATACTTTACAAATGGAAACAACAGTACTATAAAAGCCACAGTCTACCTTAAACCCCTAAACAGACCTCTAAAAGCTGAGAGTAACTATCTAAAACTACTTATTCCCGTTGGCCAGTTTTAGGAGATTGCAGAAACTGCAGCAGTGTTTAGAAATTCCCAGTGCAAAGCTGTTAAACTGAGTGTTTCTAGCATAGGGGCTACCTTACATCATATATCCCTTTGGCCTATGAGAAATCCCTGTTAGCTAAGAAAACTAGAACTACTACTACTTCCCCAACTTTTCTCTACTGAGTACTTTTTCTAGCAGGTAGGGTTAAATATGTCATCCTAAAACACTAGAATGTCCTCAAAAGAGACCCGTTTTTTAAATAATGTAAATTCTGTGCATCCCATGATGACATTTAAAGCAACTTTAGAGTCAGATTGGTTCATTCTGACACCAGAAAACCACTTAACATTTTCTCCTGGTACTTTACACATCCATGTACTGGCAAAAATAGCCCATTAAATCCTTCATCAACTGCAGTAGCACACATGATGTGCATATGTTGAAATGTCCCTGTGGTCTAGTGGATGTTGGAAAAAAAATAAAATAATTTGCATATCTGAACATAAGACTGCATCACACACACACAAAACACAGATTCTACTATCGCCTGACATTATGCGCAAGCTAACCACGGCTCTGCAGCATCATAAAAGTTCTACACTGCAGAAAAAAAAAATCTTCCCTTCTTTTAGAGGTGGTGACACCATAAACTCACTGTTCCACAGAGAGGCATTTTGGATCCGCACTTTTAACACAGTGGAGCCCTTTGGCATGAATGAAGAGCGGAGTTTGTCAGGTTTCCTCCAAGTTGTCAGAGTTGACGGATATTTATTGCTTAACTTTTGTACCTTTTATCCTTGTAACTTTAGGAGAGGTTTGTTTTGTTTCTGACATGAAGTTAAACCCCTCTGACATAACAAACTGCTTGATGTGTCATGTTTCCTCTGGGTTGTCACCTTTAACAGATGTCTGTTCTCTACTTCTATCCCTGTAGCTTTAAGAGAGGCCTGTGTTTCCTGTCATGGTGTTGGGGGTGTGGCACTGTTTGACCTCTCATCCAATAGATCTGAAGCTTTGTTCAACCAATTATCCAGTGGCAACTGTCCACCTGGTTTAGGTTGAATACATGTGTTTGTCTCATGGCTTTGTCCATTCTGACTCTGATAAAGACAGAAGTTTTGAAACATTTGTCTGTTTGCACAAAAAGGCCATGAATTCGGTAGTGTGCTCTAACCCCCCTTTTATACTCTGATTATTTTGCAGATATTATATATCTGCACCATTTGTTTGCTATTGATTTTCCAAAGAAGGGGAAGAAATCCTGCACCATCTTGGACCGACCTTAAGAAGTATGATGTGTTTAATGGGATTTTTCTGTGCATTATCTTGGAATACTTTTGTTACTCAACTCTTGTCTGTATTGTTATTGAAACGATGAAACAACTTCTTGACTGATGAAGAGAAAACGCCATAAACAACTGTTTGTGGAACAGAAGATTACCCTTTCTATACTGGATTTTTAGAGGACTAGAAAAGTATATGCCACCTTGCAGCATCTTGGGGAAGACCTTTCCAGCTTTCCAACAGATGAAAACGGCTCCAGAAAGGACATGACTGTGAAGGAGGAGAGAAGACCTGCAAATAGTAAGTGCAAGTTTTAATTGTGCTAGTGTGGTTTACGTTGTATGGGCCGCCGTGCCATGTATGTGTGGTTTTGCTGTGGACTATACCCTCAGACTTGGTTGCATATTGTAACGTTTTGATGCTTTGTTAAAGTGAGTGCAGTGAGATGGCCGCCTAGGCCCAATCCCAATCTCCACCTCAAGGCCTAAAAGCATTAAACCCTCATACACTTAACTGACGTCATGGCTCTACTGCTCGAGTGTATGAGTTTGCAAGGACTTGAGTTTGTAAAACCGCTCAGCTGATTACTCTGCGTTTATGACATTACAGTCTTTATGCATTTTAGCTACCAAAAGGAACCCTGCTTGCTTGGGAGGCTGCTGGAGAAACCTCTAATAACTCCAAAGGGCTTCCTGGAGGATTTCCTGTAGAGTTAAATGTAGGGTTAACTTAGTTGTGTTATTAGTTATATTCTAATTGTCTGCATTACAATATTTTGGCATGTATATACTATATTCAGATTGTTTCATTTCATGATAATAGAAATACTAGGCTGATAGGATTATAATGCTTTATTTAAGTCGAATATAAATACAAATCTCAACATTTCCATAATATACTGAATCTATATGTATTCTGCTCTGGCCGGGAGTCTGGAAGACGAAGCCAGAACTCAGTATTGCTGCAGTGGCAGGGGTTGTCTTTTTAAAACACAGCAGAGAAGTCATTATTTGAAGTGTATCACAGGTCAGGGTTATTTAAGGTTATAGTTTTTTTTTTACATTAAATTATGGAGCTCTTTTGAACATTTCTGCAGATATTAATGCAAGTTTTAAAAACTTGCATTAATATCAAATTGGGATCTTGTCTGACATTCTGCTGACAGAATTGTGTGCAAATTATTCGAGACACTAATGCATGGTCCCTATTCGCCTAAAATGTAAAAAAAGAAAAGCATCGACAATACTATCTAATATTTTTTCTTATGTCTGGCCACACAAAATATCCCAATACTACTGCAACTACTACTATTCTATACTACTAATGATAAAGTTAGTGATAATGATAAGTTCAAAATGGAAGCCCAAACAATTCTTCAAACCTTTCTGAGGGTTTTTTTTAAGGAACCGTTGCAGTAGAGGTTACTCGACTCTCCATTTTAGACTCAAAAGGTTACTCCTGGCGATGATGAGGAACCCTTAAAGGTTCCTGGAAGCGTTCAATAAAGAACCACAACAGCAAGCAGCCATATGCAGATAAACCAGCAGATTTCTTCCAATCACAACTGGTTTATGTACATTTTGTGGGGGGCCAGTACAAAAATGTTAACATGTCATCAATCAATATATCATCAGTTTTTTTAATATACTTGCACAATGGCGTTGAAAAGTCGCATCAGAGCCCCCATCGCAGCCAAGGTTTGGTTTATTAATGGTTGCTCAGTTCCATTAAGTGCCCCAGCAAGCCATGACAATGAACCAGCATGTAGAAAAAGTAAGTAGAGTGCAGCCATCATTATTACACCTACTGTGACAAGTCAGGAGATCTGCTGTGAAAAAGCTCCATTGTGCCTGCGGTGTTCACCTCACCTGCGTCTGGGGAAATATAAGCTGCAAACCCAGTTGTGAACAGACCCACTGCACAGTAGCTTGCTCTTGTGCTGAGCCATTATCCGAGTGTGCTTCGCTTTTGCAGCCAAGGGTTTTATAGAAAGCTTGTTGCAAGTGCTACGTCTATATTTGTTTTATGTTTATGCTGTTGCCATCATCGGGCCTAAATGCTTGTGACTGTAGAATTAATTAAAACCTGCTTAACGCACCAGAACTTGATTAGAAGGGTGATTGCGAAGGAACGGCAGATGTGTCGGACAATATTTCCTGAAGTCATTTCATCTCATTTGGCTTGTTTGCGTTTGATTTTTAAAGGGTCATTCCACCCAAATGTTGTGCAGTCTTAGATGCAACATGGCTTTTGTGGAATTTTCCTGCTCCTCAGCAAAAAGGTTCATGTCTTTTTCAAGTTATTTTTTTTTTCAAAATATCTGGCGATTCTCTATTCCGAACCATCCACTTCTCAGAAAATAGTATAATTAAACTAAACAGCTCCTAGTTTAAAGGAATAAGGACATTTTGAGCATGATGAAGGCCAAAGCAGAGCAATAGAGCAGGAGAACATTTCTGTCAGGAGAGGGTTTCTTTTGGCTCTCAGGCAATGATAATGAATAAATGCACATTTCTACAAAGAGGGATTGCTGTCAGTGAAAAGAATATTAAATCTAGGTCCGTGTTTTGCATCGTGTCGCTTTCATTACGGGTCATTATTTGCATTTTGCTCCTGTTTTGTCGTGCTGTTTGTGTTGCGTTGCCCGCTGTGCCGACGCCGTGCTTATCCTGTGACCTCGCTTGTGGCTGTGACTGTGGCGCCTGCAAAACTGCAAAACCTGTTGTGATTAGGCCCGCTGCATTGTGGTCCACTCTCATGCCGCGGCACTGTGAGTTCATTAGCTGCGCGCGACTGGATGAATGAGATGTTCTCAGTTAGTTTTTTATAGAAAACCTGGTGCAAAGTCTTGTTTTTGTTGTTGCAAATGGGATGTCAGGGAGCTCGAGGTTTAAATGCTTGTGATGTTGCAAAGGAAAGTCTGGTATTTTTTTCTATTATTTCACATCAGTTGACATTATGTTACAAACATTAGGAGTAAGTGATTGCTTGCTTAATGTTATTTGTACAGTATCATATTGGGCCTCTCTGGAGCCTCGAAAAATTCTGCTATTGGGTCATTCCTTGCCAACTCACCCAGATTTCAGAACTTTTCCCAGTTGAGGTCATGGATTTTCTTGAAGAAAAAATATGCAAAAAGGTTTCTACCTAAACCATGTAACTTTGCAAAATCCCACAGCTCTACTCCAAATACTTTTTGAGTCATGAATTTTTGAAAATAGGCCCTCTTCAGCGATTCCTTTAAAGCCTCACAAATTGCTTTTTTTTTATTACAGAAATTAAAATAATAAAACTCCAAAAATCTAAAAATCTTTACTTATATTCACTCAGTTCCAACCATTTTTTGTTGTTGTGGGTAGAACCAACTTGGTTTTGTCATAGCAAAATGTCATTTGTTGCGACATCAAAAACTGACTGCCACAGGTCTTCTTAAAATTACCTTCAGAGCTGCTTTTTAGGACATTTTAACAGTATTTATTCCCAGAAAGGGTTGTTTTCATGTCTTTGAAACTTGTTGAAGGGGATGTCTTCATACCCCTTGAAAACACATTAAAAAAAATTAAAGATGTTACATTTCTCCTTCATTATTTAAACATTTTATGAAAATGACATTTTTTTTTTTTGTAGTTTTCAGTGGCTTTAATATCACATTTGGTGGCTTTAATTGTCAGGTAAATATTTGTATTATGTTGATTTCAAGGTTTTATATGTCTGTATGGTACTTGTTAAACTATTTTGTCATTATTTCAGGAAATAAGCAATTCAAGTTCCAGCTGGTAATGGTTTTGGTCATTGTGTAGTAGATGATTCATCTTTCATAACTCAAAAAGTATTTGGAGTAGAGCTGTGGGATTTTGCAAGGTTACGTGGTTTAGGTAGAAGTTTTTGCATGATTTTTTTTTTCAAGAAAATCCATGACCTCAACTGGGTGAGTTGGCATGGAATGACTATTAGAACCACCATAAGTCACATTTGCATTATTGCATCCTCTTTTATGGTTGATAATGTCTGTTCCACACAACAAAGAAGTTTATTGGACAGATGTGCAGCATAATATTTTGCTATTCTTTTCATTTAGTCCAGAACAGAATGTTCCTTGGTTTGATACTGCATGTGAATATGTTAATTTATTGTCATCATCAAATTCATAATCTAGCTTTATTATGTATAAATCTGGCATTCATAGCAGCCACCACCTCGTCTAGCTGCTGCCTTGACCTCACCCCTCTTCAACTCCTTTCGCCTCAACCTTGTCTCACCGTTATTGTTTCTAGTTACGTAATGGAAAAAAAACAACCCGTGGAAGATATAGAGGGAGGCTCGTCTCAGCCAGAGGAGGTGTCACTGTATTATACACCAACATAAAGCGGCTTTTGTGATTTCTCTACATACTGCACAGTCCCACGCCACCTTGCTGTGCGCTAAAAATGACGGGAAGAATTGGACTGCTGCACGAAGCGGAGTGCCACCTGATATCTGATTTAACAATGCTCACCGTGCCAGAATGTCCAGGCTCGGCCAAACAAAAACAGAGAGTGGAAGCATTCACTGATTCCAAAGGGATTATTATTTTGTCTTGTTGAAGAGGTGCAAAAAGCAGCAAAATTTCTGATAACACTTGCGGTGGGGAATGCAGGCGCACATGTGTATTGAGAAGTGTGAAAATGTCAAAGTGTGCATAAGGCAAGTCTGCAGCCCAGGCCATATGGTCAGTATGAACCAAGTGCCCGTCCACATGTCCACTTATGAGGCTTCCAACACTTGATGCTGTTGCATCCAAAATTTAAGATGATCCAAGCGCATGTAAAGGATACTAAATTAGATTTGGACTGAAGAGTTCTGCTCAGCCTTTCACAAACTCCCACATTTTCACAGACTTTCTTCTGTGCTGCCTTAATTTGTCCCAATGCTTAAAAAGACAGGTATTGCAATTTTTTGGGGAAAAAATGAAGCCGACAAGAATTATTTTGTCTTTTGTCATGATTTTTTTTTTCTCCATGGTGAAACTGTGGTCGAAGAAGGTGGAAGTTAGGGTGGGATGTTTTATGAGCAGATGTCAATCAGAAAGACACCTGGCAGTTCATTAGTCGACACTTCTTTCAACAATCTTTCAGTCTGCTTAAATTTGCATAGACAACTTGAGCTCTCCTTTCAATGAGTCCCCCTTGCCGCTTGGCTTGCAAATGTTCAACGCTCACCTTCCCACAAGCCTTTGCGATGTAAGTACATGTGTCCTTGTCCAAATGAATAGGGGTTGTGACTTTGCATATGAATCCTGTTGCTCGTGGACTTTCACCACACCAGGTTTCCTTGGATGTAACCTCATAAACCCTGCTGTAGTCACTGAGGGAGGGAGGAGGGCTGCCATTAAAATGCATGGCGAGAGGGCAAAACAGAACCCACAGAAGTTTCTTGTAAATTCGAGTCAAAACACAAACATTTCCAGAGACACCAAATGTGTCATGCTGAATCACAGGGAAACGGGTAAAAAAAATGATGAAAAAAAGAAACGTGTGGGTTGAAATATGTCAAATGTAAGCGTCATGTAGGGAAGCGGATTCAGAGTAAATATGATGGCAAACAGTGAGAAATAACAGGGTTTTTTTCAAACTTTAGAGCTACTTGATGGAAAACTCAAAGGAAAGTCGGGGTACAGCACTACAGCTTGCATTACCATTTGTTTTACAAAGCACAGACACAACCATTCTACACTTGTTTTTTTGTTTTTTTTAACCATAAAGTTACCATAAATACCATTATAAACCGAAGCTAATGTAGGCTGAACATCACATTGTGTATTGTAAATATGGTCTGTAAGCTTAAAGGAAACTTATGCTGCATCAAAATGAACTTGAACAATAAATGTAACGTTAAAGATTTTATTCTAAACCAGAACATCTGCACTGGTAGCAGTAGAAATGAGGAACTGTTTGTCTCAACTCAGCCAATCACAACTGAGGACCAGGAGTTTTTTAAAAATTTATTCCAGTACTGTTTAATCAGTCAAATAGAAATCGTTTCCCCATGTGTTAAAACATAACGTTTGACTAAGGGTTACTAAATGGAAAAACCTTGGATAACTGCGTGCTCACGGAACCATCTTTTCACAGCTCAAACACATGTGAAAACAGTTTGTGTGACTTAACACCACAATTTGTTGCGGATACTAGTTTGGATAATGTGACAGGGTGGTTTTATTAAAAATTAAACTGCTAAGATTAGTTTCTTGGTATTTTGCAACAGTTTATGCAGGATCTAGGTCATATCACAAACATGCATTCTACTATAGCAGTTTTATTTGAGTGTGTTTCATCCATAGACTGTATCTATATATACACCGATCTGCCACAACATTATGACCACTGACAGGTGAAGTGAATAACATTGATCATATTGGTACTATGTGGTGTTGTGCTGGAAAACCTTGGATTTTGGCATCTGTGTTGATGAGACTTAGACACCCAAATAAACATTGTCCCAGAACAAGCACACTCCCTCATGCAAATGGAAATCCCAAATGTCACTGGCCTACCCCCGCAGGAAAATGCACCCCACCACATGGCAACAACATCAAACAATCAGGAACATCTTGAGGAACATGACAATGGCCCAAGATGTTGATTTGACCTCCAAACTTCCTAGACCCCATTCTGATCAAGCATCAACAGGATGCAGTGGTACAAGTTTGATTGACAGAGGCCCCACTGCATAACCCAGAGTACCCAAAGGATCCACTGCCAACATCCTGGTGCCAGACCATAGGACACCCTGAGAGGTCCTCTTGTCCATGCCCAATGGTTCAGAGCATGTTTGACCACATAAGGGGGACCAATCTCTGGGGTGCTACTCTGTTGGAGTGACTCCTGACAAGGCCGGGTGTGCACGAGTGGATTAGTGTGTATTTTTCAGCGGTTTTTCTGCATGTTTTCCTCCTTTCGAAATGTTCCACGAAACAGTGTTATACCTGGCCTGTGCCCTGCTCCTGTATATTTGGCTTTTTTGGCATGTATTGGCTGCTGTTTCCTTTTAACATTTCACTTAGTTGTCTGTACTATGTGAGCCTGTGTCTTAAGTGTGTGTGATATGTGTTGTATTTTATTGTAGGAGCCTTGTCAAAGGAGAATTTCTGTCACCGTTTGGGGCAGACAATAAAGTTTATCTATCTATCTATCTATCATCCAACACAATATTAGGCAGGTGGTCATAATGTTATGCCTGATCGGTGTATATTATATAGTAGTTGGTTCCAGTAAATAA
>OMNN01019832.1:1766-14785 GCA_900302755.1 Chromis chromis
TGCTCTCTCCCTGCGCTCTGTTTAACGCCTCAACAGTTATGAAATCATTAATTAAGCCTGCATCAAATCGACTCCCACTGAGCCCACGCTGTGCACGAGTGTGTGTGTGTGTGTGTGTGTGTGTGTGTGTGTGTGTGTGTGTGTGTGTGTGGCATAATGCATTCCTAAGAGGAGACAAAGCATAAAATATATAAAGCATATTAATTATAAGACTGTACGTGTCCAAAAAAATGTGGAGCAAAGGTAAAAACAGCAGGGTTTCGTCTGTGTTAGCGTTCATCCTTAGCAACGGCGGTGTGCTGTGTTAGTGTTCTCACAGAGACTTTCCAAAAATATATCCAACAGTGTGACTCGGCTGCTATTGGGCCATGAAACCTTAACCTCTCACTAACTGAATTCTTAAAGTTAACAGGCTGGTAAATATAGAGATGTCAAATAATCTCTCTATCTTGGTTACAGATATTTTTAAGGTGGGCTGTTTTGTCTGGGGTCTTCACCATCACTTTTTTCCCCCCATGATTGATGAAAACGCCTCTTTAGATAAGCAAATGCTTGACAAACTGATTTGGAAAATGAGCCGCCTTGACCTCTGTAAACACTTCATCAACATCATAAATCTCTGGCACTGTCAAACAAAACCACTCCTTGACTGAGCTGCTCAGTAAATGTGCTGCTCTGACTTGCTGTTTAATTTTTTTCCTCTCAACCTCAACAAAAGGCCAGCTTTCTCGTGGCCCGTGTTTGTGTAGTGTAAGGTTTCAAGCCTAGGGGATCCTCCATTTATAAAAATGACTAGCCGAGTGATGTAATGTTATTTTTTGAAGGGTGAAAATAGGGTGTTTTACAGAGGGCAGCCAGGCAGTGTTTGACAGGATGAAATGAGCCAGAGGTCTGATTATGGAAGGTGCATGGAAGCCCACACTACATTGACTTGCTTGGCATCTGCCTATTTGTAATACAGAGGCTGAACTCAGCGCGGCTCCGCACGTCACTGTAGAAACACTTTGAAGCAGCCTTCAAGGTGATCTGCTGTGATGTAATCTTTAAAATGTGAAACAGCCGCATGCAGCGATAAAACTGTTGGTCAATTCATTCATAGGATGATTAATGGAAAATGGATCACAGACAATTTTGTGTCATTTATGATGCAAAAATGCCAAATATTCTCTTTTGCAGCACAAACAGGGCTGCAATGATGATGATTTTTTCTATTGTCGATTAACCTGTTGACTGATTAGTTGTTTGATCTATAAAATGGTGATAAAACGTCCATCAGTGCCTTAAATGTTTTGTTTTGTCTACAACCCAAATCTATTCAGTTTACTGTCAAATAGGAGGAAACAAAATAGAAATATTCCATTTTAAGAAGCTTAAGGATTTTGACTTTTTCCTTAAACAGTTACTCAAATCCATCATTAAAATAGTCTGTAATTAATTTTGTAGTTGACGATTAATTGATTAATTTTTAGCAGCTCTAATCTCCAGTGTGAAGGTTCTTCGCTTTATTTTGCATTAAATCACTTTAAACTTAATATCTGCCACTTAAATAGGATTTGTCATCGTTTAAGCTAAACACTTATTTTGACAATTAATGAAATCATTAATTAGAAAAATGCTCTGTACATTATGCTAAACTTCATCAGATGTCTTGTTTTGTCCTACCAACAGTCCACAACCCAATAACGTTCAATTTCCTGTCATCTAAGACCAAGAAAAGGAACAAATTCTCACATTTGAACTCATGGAATTATCATTTTTTGGGGCATTTTTGGTCATAAAATGATCTATCATAGCACAGGTTTGTTTTAATTGATATTCTGACTAATGGTTGCAGCTCCAGACAAAAGAAGACACTTGAAAACATCACTTTGTTGCTCTGGAAAGTTCTAATCAACATTTACAGTTTATAGCCTGAGCAAATAATCCACTAATCCTAATATTCAACACATTAACCAGCATTAAAATCTATTGTTTTGTTCACATAACAGTGAATTTCTTGATCAGTTAATCGCCTGGTCTTTAACATGAAAAGTGGTGACAAGTGACCTTATTTAAATCAGCTGGTAATAATAATTTCATCCCCAACAGTTTGCTACAGCACCAGTGTGGTGATGCCCAGCAGAAGGTTACATTTCCAGGTTAGCTAACGGCTGCAGAAAGCCACATTAGTGCAGCTATAAAAACATTTGTTGCATGTTTGGAGTCGGTGCGTGCGTAAACCAGCATGTAGCAACCGTACTTGCTGCCTCCTGCGTACTGTATTACATGGTAGCGTGGATGTCACGGGGCCGTGCCTCCCCTCTCGTGATCGTCCCTCGGCGGACACCGATACGTGCGGCTTTTGTCTCCCTCTTATCCTTCCTCCCCCGTGCTGATACAGCAGCACTGAGGGGGAGAGAAATGCCAAGCTCGCCGCCACAGCTGTTTCCCCAATCTCTCTGCTTAATCATCCACTGAGAGAGAGAGGAAGAGCCGGAGCCTAATTCTGCTCCGAGGACGTCGACAACTAGGGGGAGAATGTGTTGTGATTAACTGGCGTACAGACTTTTCTGCACTGTATTTGATGCAGAATCATAATCACAGAATCATCAGTGAGTGACAGCATTGTAAATGGCGAGTTAATACCATTACAGTATAGAACAATGTGGTTACATTATACATTATGCAAATTGTCAGTCGCCTAATTGATACATGTTAATCATATTAAGGAGCTTAATTATAGGAATCTTACTGTGCTGCGATTTGGTAATTAACACTGACATCACATGTACAAGGAAAGTGATCTATTTTTTTTTCCAGGAGAGCTTTTCTGCGCTGTGATCGTCTCCTCTCATCCTTGTGCAAAGGAAGGACTGCCGCGTTTTTATATTTTTAACTTTTGAATTTCCTGAACTGATGAATGGTTTTTTTCCTCCCTGCTGAAGGCCACAGGAATGCAGTTTGTAGAAAAATTACATTTAGCTCCGAGCAGCCCTGCCAGTGCGGAGATTACAGAAGGAAGGCAAGATCCAAGCAGACTTGTAAAAGAGCCTCAATCTTTTACCTGAATGTCGACTCCTGCGCTCTGCGCCGAGAAACGATGGCTAAAATATCACTGTTCTGCCATTTACCTCGATCAAGGCTCTCTGTGCAATCTCAGCCCCTGCAGGTTTGCTCTGCTTTTTTTTTCTATACCGGCCTCCTTAATATGTTACGAATTTAATCAAGTCTGCAAATTTGTTATGCACGTTAAATTGAACATGCAATGGCACATTTGAATGTGGTTGCCATACCAACCCCCCAGGAGTTCATTTTCCATAATGTAGTGTTTGGAATCTCATTTCCTCCGCTCTCCCCTGCTGCTACTTGCAGACGCCACCTCCAGGCTCCCACTGTATGTTCACTATGAAGGAGGCTCGGCTGCCACAGCTTTCAAACACTGGAGGGAGGGAGAAAGAAAAGAGAGAGGGAGAGAGAGGCCTCTCTCCACGTAGTGGAAATGACACAAATTAATATACACTACTTAAACCAGACCAAGATTAATGGTTCCCTTTCGCTGCAGCTTAGTCCCACTGTCAGTTGCCGGGTGCTCGTTGGACAAAATCAACACTAATCAACATTTATTCCACTTTTGCCCTGGGCTCTCAGGAGTCTGGCAGGACTGCCTGGCCCCCCCTCCACCTCCGCCGCCCCTCACCTCCTCCCTTCCCTCCCAGCAATCCACCCCTCCCTCCGTCCGTCTCGCTACGCTTTTCACCTCTCATCCAGCTCCTCCATACATCACCCTCCTCACACCGCTCGGCTCCTCAGAGGAGAGTGCGCCCCCTCCTATCAGGCCACATTAGAGTCATGATAGATTTTCTCTTTTCATTTGCATCTGATATTTAACACAGCAAAGCAGTTGCTCTGTCACTTTACAGTGCGAGCCCATGAGTGTGTGCACACAGGCTTTTGGAGCAGTCAGTAATCTTATCTGCACTCAGTCGCCGCTGCATTATGAGAAACAGGATACGCAGCCACTGCTCAGTCAAGTGTGTGTGTGTGTGTGTGTGTGTGGCAGGTAGTGTATTTATACAACACTTCATTTTCTGGAAAGTAACATTTTAGATTTCCCACAACTGGGAAACCGAACTCCGAGGTTCTGCTGTGAGGCCAAAGTATCACATTTTCTGAACAACTACACATTTTAACGTAAAACCACACAACGCTCAATGGGCGCTGTGTATCGTCAATCTCCTTTAGATTTCCGTGACTGGCAGCAGTGGCGTCCACAGATCTGCTGACTCTTCTTTCAGCCTCACCAGCAGCTACAATAAGTATCCCATGAAGGCTCATAATTACTAATGCAGGTCGCAATTCCACTGCTGCTGCTCATCTCTTTGTCGTTCCAGCAGCTTTGATGAAAACACGCTCACAGGGGTGATTAGTGGGAAATATGCTCCAAATTAAGCTGCACCTACTGTATATCCTAACTGTAATTGTACAGTAAATGGAGTCTGCACTATTATTATGGTAAACAAAGACTGGATTGAGTCTCATGTGTTGCAGTTATGTGAAGGAAATATCAATGTTTTCATTCTTGTTGTTCAAATTTATTCAGTCAAATTGAGAGGAGAAGCAGGATGCAAAAGGAACAGATGTCTGCTCTACCATCATTACTTTAAATCAAAGACCAAAATTGTCCCCTTTGGCAGGAAATACCCAAAATATAGTCTTTTTACTTTTTTATTTAAAAGGCATCTGTACAAAAAGTGCTATATGTGTATATCCATCATCATAATCCATCAAAACAAACTGAACAGGTCCAGTGTGTAACATTTAGTGGCATCAGTTAGTGAGTTTCCAGAATGCAGCCAACTCCCTGATTCTTTCCTTTTCAAGTATGTAGGAGAACCTACAGTGGCTTAAATGCAAAAACACAAATAGCCTTCCCTTAGAGCCAGTGTTTGGTTTGTCCGTTCTTGGCTACTGTACTTGTAACATGGTGGCGCAATGTGGCGAGCTCCATTTGGAGATAAAATGTGCTCTCTCAAAGCTGGAAAATATACGAAAAGGTGAAATAAGGACTCCTAATGTCAGATTTATCCAAGCTGAAAACCAAGTGATTTTATCTACATTGGCTGTTTTCTACGAGTGGAGCATTTTAAATGTCAATATCTCAGTTGATCGTGTTCATTTAATTGTGAGGAGCCAAAATCGTTGCTGTGATTAATATTCCATTTATTGTGCAGCCCGACGACTGAAGTTGCATTTAATTTTTGCAACCAAATCTTCCTTTTCAGCGTTTCTCTCCTGTTTCTTGCTCATTTTGTTGTGCACTTATGGAGGCTGAATGTCAAAAAAGTCAGGAAGTTTGGAGTTAATTTGCTTTACCTCTGAACACGCTTCCTGCAATGTGACTATTGCACATGTGGTCATTACAGCGTTGATGCTGGAAAGATGTATCATGCAGGGGACAACAAAAGTTAGCATTCAAAAGTCAGTGGGAAAACGCTGTGCTTCGTACTGCAATTTGCCCAAAATGAACACTGAGGTGTTTTGGATTATATGATAATATCATGAATACAGTGAAGGCTTGTACAATGCGGCTACCTGCTAGCAACGTTAGCCTGTTCCTCAGTTGAGACAGCTAAATTCGAAATATGTGAATTAGTTAAAATTAGATTTTCTGCACTGGTCAGTGAGGAAATGTGTGCTTTTTTTTTTTTTTTGCATACGTTCAAATTCTCATTCATCCGGCTAGTGTCTTACCCACTTGTTCCTGTTTAGGGAGCTAGATGTGCTGGATCTATTCCCAGCATGCATTGGGTGGAAGCCAAGGAAACACCCTCAGCGGGTGAACAGTCCATCACACCAGTTCAGATTGTATTAACGTCCAGTAATCTGAGGTGGAATCCCTCCTGCGACAGATCCACAGTCGGCACGTTGCTTTATTCCCCTTGGAAGATGAAATTGTGCAAACAGCTGATGCCTCTTTTCCTACTTTGCCAAGATATTCAGCGCAGTGTTGTCCATCTTGTAGGACTGCATGGCCAGAGGCATTGTCATGGCACCAACTGGCCTCATTGAAGTGACACCGAGTGCTTTGTCAGCTTTGTGTCTCAGGTGCCAACCTGCGCTTCCCAAAATAAACTGTCATGCAATGTGGCAGGACAGAAAAATGTAGAAGGAGCATGTTGGGGCCCGGCGCCCCCCTGAAAGGAAACAAATGTTCCATAGCAGAAATGTATTGTGGGTCTGGACGCCTTCCCAGCGCCGACACCAGCGACGTGGTGGGGAACTTAAAGCGTGGAGCGTGATCGTCTGCAGCATCAGCAGGGGTCACAGCAGGTGGGACGTGGAGTTTCTTTGCATTGACGTCGCCTTTTAATTCATTTTTAGCTGGTTTTGTTTCACTGTGGACTGTTAGATTCTGACAGCTCTTTGTTATTCGCAGACATCCTTTTCCAGAAATAGCTTATGCTTACCGTAGTTAGCTCCTCTTCCTGTTTTTATAAATGGTGTGTCATTTTCTCTCCGCGGTGCAACATTACACCGGGAGAGTAAACGGAGGATGTGCACTTGGTTGAAGTCACTTTCAGGCTGATGTCAGGAGGCTGGAAAGGGTGAGCGTGTGGAAAGTCGTCTGCAGAGATTCCTTGCCGACCTCTAAAGTGTAACCACTGGCCGTGGCTGCCCTGCTGGATTTGGCCCTGAGCGTGTGATTCCTGTTAGATCTCACTGTGGCCTGTGTGCTCTGGAGCTGCCATGACATTTTTATGACTAGTGGACTGAAGTAAAGGTGGGAGTCACAAAGGCTTGAAATAGAAGCTCAGTCCGCACCTCCATAATGAGGAACCAGGAGCTAATCATGCAGACAAAGAGAAGGATTCTGTCGGCTGACAAAGGAGGTATAATAATGTTTCACTAAACATGGACTACAGAGCGGATAGATCGTGGTTTGAACAGCGTTTGTACAAGAATTGTTGAGGAGGAGGTGAAATGGTCACATTAATACTTTTCTAGGAGGTCAGTGCTCCATCCAAGCGAGCCAATAAACATTACTGTTAAACTGAGCATCCACTCAGTGCTAAAAACTATACATAATATATTGGACGGTTTGATTTCAATTTTTTGGAAATTATAGAATCATATGGATGGAAATTAGATCAAGTAGACCCATTTGATTGTTCAAAGAACAAAAAGATTCACTTGTATTTAGTAAACCGAACCAATTTACTGTAGCTCACATTATCACACAATAATAGCTGCAGTGCTGTGACACCACTGTGACAAATGTAATAATAACTGTTACACTGACAAGTTGAATTACACTCACTGGTGACAGATAAGTTAAAACATATTCTGTGGAAGTTTTCAGACTCCTGCACTTTTTGCACACTTTACTGTGTTTAACCCTCTGAATTCCAAAACACCGGCGGGTTTGAAAGCCATTTTATCTTTAGAAAACTGCCAAAATGACACCCTCTATCAGACCGACATTATAAAAACATGAAGAATAAAAAAACTTTACAACTACTCATCTGTGACATGCCGTCCCTTCAGAAAACTTAACCAAGTTTATGCTTAAAGTCATGATATTTCATCAAAATCACTGTATTTTACATGTCTTGTTTAAAATTTAGCCAAAAATAAGCACCAACCAGATTTTGTAAAAAAAAAAAAAAAAAGTTCTGTGCTCCTCAATGCAGAATGCAATCCAGATTTGATTAGAACTCTGATGTGATGTGCTTTATGGTAGAACTAAGGAAATTCTGCTACCTACTGGTAGACCTGTTGGTCAGTACCCAGCTGCTATCTACAGATACATGGCTGGAAAATGCAATGAAACAACATGCTATGAGACAAGCTAAAATTTGACGCCATCCGTATTGCAATAACACTGTGATGTTAGTGCTCCAATGATTAGAAAATCAATCAATATATTTATAGACAGAAAACTTGCCCCAGCTGGTCTGTATGTTTGTTTTTTTACTGTTGGTGGGACAAAATAAGCAATTATAATATCACTGTAGGCTACAGGAAATTGTGATGGGCACTTTTCAATTTTTTTGTGGCGTTTTATAAACCAAGCACTTAATTAATTAATGTAAAAAATCAGGAACTAATTGATAATCCAAATAATCATTAGATGCAGCTCTAAAAGCCAGCTGGCCTCCCTGTCATTGTTATTGCAGCTGATAAATTCACATTGCTGCTGCCTGTGCTGTAAAGAGATTGTGTTGATAAGTTAATATTCCGACAACAGAGATGAGATAAAGAGGTTTTAGGAGTTTGGAGGATAGTGTAACCTTGATAAAACGCTCATCTCAGTGACACTGATTTTCACCATCCATCTTCATCTGATATGAAGTATGCAAATGGTGGCATCGGCTGGGAGTGGAGTACAGTGCTGTTAAATGGGCCATTTCAAATGTTCTTTGTACCATGCTGACTTCCAAAAAAACTCACTGTCAGCCAGCTCGGCACACACCGAAGTCTTTTTGGAGACACTTTTCCACCTTTATCTTATATCTTCTTCTATTACTTCCACTTCTATCCACCCTCTCCTCCTCCCTTTTTTTCTTCCCTTCTCCGGCTGCTCCCTTCCCCTCTCCTTCGTGCCATACAAATTAGGCAGAGACACTGACAGTGTTAGAACGGCTACTCATGAAATATTAACAGCTTGTAGAGAATTTTACATTGCTACATTTCTCTTCATTTTTAACTATGTCAGCACAGCCTGTGGAACATTTATTTGTGTGAGTTCAGGAAGGCTATTACCCTAACAGCCTTTTTTTCCATGCTGTAGATGATATCCATCAACCCTCCTTCCACATGCATGTAGTCTGTCTCACCTCAAATATCTTCCCCTATCAGTCCCTCTGTGTTTATTTGTACCTACTACACCCCGGGTTCATGATCTCTGGATACAAGATCCTCCATGTAACGAGGTGTTTATTGCCTTATGAGGCGGGTAATTATCTCTTTATGAGTAAGTTAAGACCAACACTTTGCATTAAACAACATATGGATAGCTGTTAAAATGTCTGCATGGAAGGTAAAACATGAACTGACTGTGATAAACATAAGTCCAATTAGAAGTTGCCTAGAGTCAGTATTCCTGAACATAAAAGAGAATCTGATGCTTCTCTGCTTTAAGACGTTTGATTTTTCTTTTATTTATTTTTTATCTCTCCGGTTCACAACTGCTCTCCGAGCGCATTCAGCTCAGTGGGCGGGGATGGCCTCTCTCTTTCTGCCTTTTTGTTGGATGGCCTCTATAAAGATGGAGCTGTCAATCACATGCAGGCTTTCCAAGTCCTGAGAGACAGCATCAGTCCTCAGTGAGCGACTGGAACAATGACTTTTGTTGTCACACATGTGCATTTGTGTGGAGTGTTCTGTGGACAGTGTGTTGCCCTTTAATTAAATTCATTCTTCCAGTCTGAAAGGAGGCGAGCAGATGATAGTCCAAATAATTGAACCAACTGATTATAGTGATGCGGAGGAAGGCCAGTTAGATCCTGTGACATGTATTCAATGTTATTTCAAGAAAAGATTTCAGTTTATTACAATTTGGCTAACCTTGTCTCCTAGAAATTACAGTCGTGTACAACTGAATAGTTTTCCCAATTACGTTTAGGTGCTGGATTGCATTTAATGGTGAAATTATTTTTAAACAATGAAGCACCACATTGGTCGGGAGGTGGTCGGGGTGGATGAGGGCAGAGAAAAAGTACACGACTCTCACCTTGTTTGCATCCAGACTGAAACCTGTGATGATGTTAAGGTTCTATGAGCACTTTGGTTAAGGTTAGGAAAAGATTAAAGATTGAATTAAAGATTAAAGACTGAATGTAATTAAATACATAGTTTGGATTTTTTATCTTTCCCTGACTTTAACCAAATGGTGCAGATGCCTGAACACAAAACATTATTAAGTTTAATAAGACTGCATATTTTAGCAGGAAAAAACATTGTCAGGCAGGACAAACACATTTCCAGTGTACATATAATCGACCCTTTCAATCTTTCTGTTTCAATTGCAATGTAGTTTCCAACAACAAATGGTAATTGCTGGACATAACTTAAGTTCTATGAACATGGAGGAAGGAGAAGGATTTTATGTTGCCATTACTGATGGTGATGTTGACCTAAGAGTAGGTATTTCTTTTCCCCCTGAAATTGGCTCTGAAAGAAGCTCTACAGAATCACAATCATCTTGGGTGCTAAACCCAGGATGCATCTACAGTGTCCCTGTAAAATAGCGTTGGGGGATTGTTTTGGTGGAAGTTTTGCACACAGTGAGCGGAGCGCTGTCATTAAAATGGCTAATTTACCAAAAGAACCAAGCAGGCCTACCTATCTGCACCTTTCAAATCCTATCCAAACTTTCGAAACCAGAAACACGCAGATAGCCGAAGAGCAGCAGAAAGCCAGGTGAAAGCCACGGAAGGTTATTACCTGAAGTCTAGATCCAGTGAGTCAGACTGCATTTACATAGTGTTGACCATCATCTTGGACATTGTTACCAGACAATCCAATTTAACGCAAGAAAGGAGCAGTCATGTGTTCATACAGTTTGTAAACAAACCAACAGTTTAACCAGATTATCTCAGCTAGTATAACTGGAGATAAAATGTTAGTTAGCAGGACCCACGTTGCTTGTAATCCATCACTATGCAAGGAAATTGTGAAAGCCAACAGCTATTGTTGGCACGGTTGGTTCGATATACCTCATAGTACACAAAGCAAAGGTTCCTAAACTGGGCTTGGGACACAAGAAAAATCTTTTGCTAATACCCCTGATGAACAAGCTTGTGTCTTATTGCCTAACTCCATCCTGAGACAGTTAAACAACGTAAATCAGCTGACGTCTAGTTATGAAGATTCGGGTGTAAATATTCTTCCTATCATTGCCTTGTTGCTGTAAAAAATAAATGGAGGAAAATTAGTTAATGAGGTGTATCCTCCTCTCTTATTATGTGTGGCTGGGCCTTCCTCTCCTCTTGACTAATGATGATGTGTGGCACAGGTAGCTGTCAGCAAGGCATGATTAATTAAAAGAAAAACTAGGCCAATTTGTCATATTGCTCTAACTGTGGTCAGAGAGCACGGCGAGTTGCTGCCTCCACACCCTCCACTGTACCTAGACGCTCAGAACTTGTTGGGTTTTGCAGCTGTTTGTGAGAAGTCTCATCAGCTCCGGGGGAGTTTTTTTTATCAGCGTCTCTGCTCACACTGTCTCAACACAAACCCGATAACAATTAGGAGGCGTCTGCTTCGGAATGGGGCTCAGAAATATAAGCGTGCCAAGCGAGGCTGACATAATGAACAGATCCAGCACAGAGGAGAGCGCTTCTTTGTTGGCTGAGTTTGAAGTCTCGGAGAAGCATGGAGCCTTTTGCCACTAACACAGATAAAGCTGCGTTAGATTTTGTGTTTTGGAGGAACAGACTGTATATTTAAAAGATGGATGTAGCCTCCGACTCTGAAGTCAATGCAGAGTTATTGAAACCTGCTTCTAACGATCAGCAGGGGGCGACTCCTCTGGTTGCAAAAAGAAGTCTGATTACATAGACGTCCAAGAGAAATAGACCATTTCTCACTTGATTTGTTACCTCAGGAAACATTTTGCTAATAAGTTTATGGTCTCATTTACTATTTTCAAAACGTTTTGAATACAGCATGGTGTCCATTTGTAAATTATGTTCTTGAGCAGCCACAATTAGTTGGCGTACTTAATGACATCGACACTAAAAATGCATCGACATCTATGTTTTTGATCTCTTTTCTTTTACTTCACATCATTATAACAAATTATTTTCTTCTGTATCACTCGTTGTCTCTCGACATGAGTCATTTTTGGCTTCAATCAAAGGTGACACAGTTTTAGACAATGGATCAAAGCAAAAGTTTCCAAAGAATCAAGGCTTCCAAAGTCTGGCAGTGCTTCAAATGATCACAGAACAAAAAGGTGGTTTGTACACTGTTGTCAACAGATCAAGTATGAAATAGTGACTGAAACGTGGTTCAATAAGACTACATGTTAACCAGTAGTTACCTCCAAGCTGAAGCTAAAATCCTGATTTTATAACCTTGACATCATCTGACAAACTCACCATATGCATGAGTTAAAGACGACGGCTGTGCTGTGAATGCAGCTGAATTCTCATAGAATTAGAAGTTAATACCAAAGTCAGAGAACAATTACATTATAAGGAAAAAAAGAAGTTGTGTTAGCCTCTCTGTGTTTGTAAAATATCAACCATGTCCATGTTGCAAGGGATTTGATAAAAACTTGGATTTCTGTGGGGGGTTTTCACCACTTGCCTAAATAATAAGCCTTCTTTTTAAATTATTTTTCTCATGTTGGAGTTTGTAGTTTAACTCTATTGTTTTGCACTTTAGTATGTAAACCTTTGTTTCCATTTTGTACTGTGCTGCATTATACAATGACATATAGTAAAAGAAACTTCAATTAAAGGTTCATTTTGCCTTTTTTGAGGAAATTAATCATTTACATTAAACAGCGAAAAACAGTCAGTAGTGGCAGCCCTGTCATGGTCGTATATAGAGGAAAACAGACAGTAAAGCGGGTAATACTTTAAGGCGGAGCTACCTTGTGATTGACAGGTCGCCTCGCATTGAGTTCTCAAGTTCCGATTCAAAAGAGCAAGATGGTGATGGCCAAATGCCAAGGCTTCAGAACGCTTCAGGCCAGTGGGTGATGTCACGTCTGCTACGTTTATCTTTTATATACAGTCTGTGTTTGGAGGTTCATCCATGCAACAGTGATTAGCATTGTTGAGAAGCCAGCGTTGCTTTCAGTTCACACTGACTGAGGCTTCTCAGCTGCCAGCTGTGGGTCTCACTGCAGGCCCAGTGAGGAGCAGAAGGCTTGTTTGTGTTGGACTGCAGTGTTGCTCCCAGCGTGCAGCCTGGCCCTTGTCAGCGGCCCTGTCATATCTGTCTCGGGCCTGTCCCGACAGCCAACCCGGACTCCCACGTCACTAAGGCGGGCTCGTCCTGGGAGAGACAGGTGTCAGCAACATGCC
>OMNN01019835.1:3733-16410 GCA_900302755.1 Chromis chromis
GTAACGAAAAACAGGAAAATGCGGGAGCATAGAAATGGAAGCTGTATACTGAATATGAAGCTGAGATCTGAATAAACAGGGCCCGCGGGTTTGAAACGTCAGTCTTCTGTGTTGGATTCAAATTCAGGAACATTACAACGACCAGGACCAGGACCAGACTGTTTCTGATATAAAAACTCCACCGACACCATTGTTGATGATTGCCAAGCATCGGACGTTCAATCAAGAGGCCACCAGTGCTGGTACGTCTAAAATAGCTGCAGCATTGTTGAGTTGCAGTTGAGAATTTTTAGCAAAGGTTCGATAACATCACTGTCGTTGCTTATTTGCGTCTTTTTAGTTTTGACTAAATAACATTTTTGGAAGTAAAAATTCAAAGTTTTGCTGTTTTTTTTAATCCAACTCTGATCTAGGGGGCAGTGGTGGCCTAGTGGTTTGTGAAGCGAACTTGTAACCGGTGGTTCACTGGTTCGAGTCCCCAGACTGGCAAGAGGTTGAAGTGGGAAAGTGAGCTTGTCCCAGTCACCACCACTGTGGGCCCTTGAGCAAGTCCCTTAACCCCTGACTGCTCCCCGGGCGCTGCACCACGGCAGCCCACTGCTCCTAGTATGTATAGTTAAGGTTAACTTTGAATAGGATGAATGCAGAGAAGGAAGGAACCCAAGGGGATCAATAAAGGTTAGATTATTATTATTATCTGTTGATGTGTATAAGAAAAATTACCATATTCCAAAATTCTTCAAAGTGTTTCTTATCCATAGAGGACAAGGTTCTTAATTTGGCCTTACAGTGTTGCTGTTGTTACTGCCTAAATTTGGGCATGTTTTGCCAGGTTGAAATCTTTAAAAATACTCTTACAGGGCTAGTACTGACTAAAATTATCCCAATTTTTTCTGCTTTTTTTTGTTAATTTGGCTATAAATCTTAATATTGTGCTGCACAAAGCACAAAGAGTTCGTCAAAAACTCTGTCGGTTAAGGAAGATCATGGAATACGATTGAAAGCTGCTGTTTCCAAGGTCAAGGATGACTTTTCAAACGCAACTCTTGCAGACTTAAAACTAAAAATACAGACTTTATAGGTTTATCCCACATGCAAGCTGAAAATCTAGTAAAGTTGCAATGATTTCAATACAGTCAGATAATAACTAAGTGAGTCACTGCTTCACATAAAGATCTGATTCTCAAGGAAAATTGAATTTATGTCTACCGGCTACTAGTTTGAACTGAAGCCCCTTTGATGTCTCCTTCAGTGTGTGTGTGTGTGTGTGTGTGTGTGTGTGTGTGTGTGTGTGTGTGTGTGTGTGTGTGTGTGTGTGCGTGTCATGTGTGCACCAAATTACCACAAAATCGGCAGAAAACAAAATAAGTCTCACAGACTTCAAAGAGACCCAGGAGGGAAGATGATCTGTTTCCAGTCATGGCGAACCACATTTCTCTCCCCGACCAGTTCTCCAGTCATTCTTCACTCCGACCGCCGGCCTTACATCTCCACTGCCACCCAACCACTGGGTGGCACATGTGGCAGAGTGTTGTACCATGTCAGCATGTCCTCTCACGCAAAGATCCCTTCTCTGAGACCGGCATGAGTGATGTGCAGAACGGCTTTTCATTTGGGGATTTAGATGTTTGGGATTTGGCTCTCTGACGCATTGTTTTCCTCCTCGGTGTGATGATCTGAGCCTGCAGTCAGAGGCAGCCAGGGGAGAAATCCAATGGGAGTGTTGGGAATTTGCTGAACCAGAGGAGGAGTTAGTGAAGAAGAAGAGTGAGGAGGAGAGGTGGAGATGAGTGAAGGTGAGACAGAGTGACTGATCATTTGGTATCCAGAAACCCAACTGGTGTTTTTAGTGCTTATTGTGGTGTCAGGAAATTGAGCACTGCACGGACCCAGATTTCTTCGGATTTATGTTGAGAGGACAGTTTTTGATTTTCTTGCGAATGAGAGTGGTGTTTGAAACCAAAAAACCCAAACGCTATGAGGGTACTTTAACCCTTTAAGTCCTAGTGCGACTGCACATGCACCAGGAAAACAAATGGCACGTGAATCCAATGCCTGTTATGCAGAGAGGCTTTGTGAGGAGGTTTTTGGTCATCTATACATTTATAATTCACAATTTAAAGAGTTGCAATTGAAGTAGTTGCTGTTTGACTGTTGAAGTCCTTTGATTTGCTTTTCATCGACAAGTGGGAAGTGCTAAAATCTCCAGATATCTTGTGGTACGTTCGCCCACTCTGCTTGACACACCTCAGGAATAATCACACTGACATTCTGTAAGTAGCTGCTATGTCCTGTAAAACTGCAAAGTCACAGCCTTTCAGAACCATCCAAAGGAACCCTGTGTCTTTTTCTGAGTGTAAGGAGCAATGTGGCGGGTACCTATTGGAGTATATATAGAAATGCATCTGCATCCTTTCGAAGTCTGCATCGGCCTGCACACATATGTGCAGAAAGCATGAACTGGCCCTTAGGATTGCTGACTTTGGTGTAAGAGGCATAAGTTGTGTTCTTAATGTGTTGGACTATGATTTCCAAAGGTAAGCTAACTTCATAGCTTCTTCAACTGTCTTTTTAACGCACAAATATGAGTTTGTTATCAATCTTTTCATCTAATTCTGGAAGTTTTTTCCCATAATTTCAGGTTATTTGTTTACAAGTGGGGCTGCATGGTGGCTCAGTGGTTAGCGTCGTCGCCTCACAGCTAGAAGATCCCCGGTTTGCGTCCCGGTTAGGACGCCTGGGATCTTTCTGTGTGGAGTTTGCATGTTCTCCCTGTGCAGTGTGGGTTTTCACCAGGTTCTCCAGCTTCCTCCCACAGTCCAAACACATGCTGAGGTTAATTGATGATTCTAAATTGTCCATAGGTGTGAATGAGAGTGTGCTTGATGGTTTGTCCTGTGTGTGGCCCTGTGATGGACTGGAGACCTGTCCAGGGTGTCCCCTGCCTTCGCCCCAAGTCGGCTAAGATAGACTCCAGCCCCCCTGCGACCCTGCAGAGGATTAAGCGGTGATTAAGCAGATAATGGATGGATGGATAATACACAGAAATCATAAATACAGTCATTTTAGTTGATTTCATGGTACTGAATGCAATCATGAACTAGATTATAAGCAGCAACAGTGAAATTAAGGCACATAAATGACACGCCTATAAGGGTAATAACAGAAAAGGGTAGACAAAGTACAAAAAAAAGCATCTCACAGATATTTTTAACTTAATTTGTAGACAATAAGGCCGACTATTTTGCTTAATAATTATTCATGAGCTTGATAATGTTCCAAAATAATACACTGGAATCATACATACAGTCGTTTTAGTTGATGTCAGAGTGTTGAGTTCAATCTTAAAATAGATCTAAGCAGCAAAGTGCTTTTAAATAGGTATTTAATTCATATAATAGAAGTATAATATCTCTTCTCGTAGTGCAAAGAAGAACTCTGTCTCCTTGGGGGGAGTTTCATATGATCTCATTTAGTCCCAGAAGTAGTTCAAATCTTCTTTATGGACTGGATCGGATTAATCTAGCACAAGTGAGTGGAGGAAATCCAGTCTGTTGAAGCTGTTTAGAGTTGGTTTACTTTCAAATGGGAGTTGTGCAGGCTTCAACTTAATCCTTGTGGGTGAAATAGACAATTATCTATCGCTGCGAGTGCCGTGATCAAATCCTGCAGCGCTTATTGTTGGAATAGAGGAGCCTTGAAATGTTTTATAAGGTCATTTAGTGCGAGTTATACTTGCTTTGAGAAACTCTAATGTGAGTACATCACACAGGAATCCTCCAGCGTGAGCTTGTGTTTGTCAGTTTCTCTGTGGCTGTCTTGTTTCTCACGCAACCAATGAGTCGCCTTAATGTGCTCAGCCAGCCTCACTTCCACAGGTCTGACCAGACAGGAGATGTAGCTGAAGGCTGCAGACAGACAGACAGAAACCTTGCACGACACAATCCTCCTCACTGTGTTTATCACAAAACATCACATTTTATTTTATCAGCCAGTATATTGTGAAAGAAGACGAGGCTTGTTGTGAAATATCCAAGTTTTAAAGTAGCTGTTTCTGTTTTTGTTAGTTTAGTTGAATTTCAGGGTGGAAGAAACTCTTCTGCTTCATCAAACTATCATCTGGTGTTGGGGAAACAAAACAAAGACATCACAAGTGAGAGAAATTCAGTGCAGGTGCTTTTTTAATTTCAATAGAATCAGAGTATTGCAGGGTTTGTGAATCTGTCTGTCATTTTTCCAGCAAAAACTTCAAACATTCCTCAATTCCAGCTTCTCAAATGAGACATTTTGCCACTTTTCTTCGTCATGTGACACAAAATGTTATCATTTTTGGATTATCAGTTAGAAAAAACCAAGCACAGAAAGACCTCACCTTAGAGAAAATGTAAATGCTAGTTTTCTTTCTCCTTTTTAAAACATCTTACAGACTTAATTAAGCAAGAAAATATTCGTAAAATACATATCCAAAGAATATTTGGCATCCATTTTCTCTGTGTGGCAAAGTGCAGGCTTTTCAGAGAGCTCTTTACAAGGTTTGTAAAAACATTCCTCAATTCCAGCTCCTCAAATGAGACATTTTGCCGCTTTTCTTCATCACATGACACAAAATTGAATATGTTTACTTTTTGGGCTGTCAGAAAAACCAACTACATGAAGACATCACATTGTAGTCAGTGCTATGTTTCTTTCCTCTGTTTAAAACATTTTACAGGCTTAATCAGGCAAAACAATATCAGAATATTGAAGATTTGTTTTGTGGCAGGTTTCAGGCTTTTCAAAGACGTCCAATATTCCTCCATTTCAGCTCCTCAAATGAGACATTTTGCCGCTTTTCTTCGTCATGTGACACAAAATGTTATCACTTTTGGGTTATCAGTTAGTAAAAACCAAGCACAGAAAGACATCACCTTAGAGAAACTGTAAATGCTAGTTTTCTTTCTCCTTTATTAAACATCTTACAGACTTAATTAAGCAGGAAAATATCTGTAAAATAGATGTTGAAAGAATATTTGGCGTTCCTTTTGTCTGTGAAATCAGCTTTTTGTGATGAATTGCAGTCTTTTTAGAGACCTTTTTGTAAGATATTCAATTAAGCCAGAAAATTTAACAGCAGAAACATGAAACATTCCTAATTTCAGCTTCTCAGATGTGACATTTTGAATAGTTTTTGGGTTATCAGTTAGAAAAAACAGGCACACAAAGACATCACGCAGAAGAAATTGTCAATTCTAGTTTTCTTTCTCCTTTTTAAAACATCTTCCAGACTTAATTAGGCAAGAAAATATTTGTAAAATGGATACTGAAAGAATATTTGGTGTTCTTTCTGACTGTGAAATTGGTGTTTTGTAGCACATCACAGGCTCCACTCTAGGGTTTGTAATTCTGTCAGTCAATTCTCTCGCAAAAACATCAATCATTACTTGATTTAAGCTTCCTAAATGTGGATCTCTCACTTTTTTATCATGTGAATCGAAAATGTAATAGTTTGTTGGTTATCAGTCTGTAAAAAACAAGCACATGAAGACATCACCACAGAGAAATCCTTTTTAAAACATCTTACAGACTTAATTAAACAAGAAAATATTTGTAAAATATATTGAAAGAATATTTGGTGTCCATTTTCTCTGTGAAATCAGAGACCTCTTTGCAAAGTTTGTAAAAAAAGTCAAACATTCCTCAGTTTCAGCTTCTTAAATGTGACATTTTGCCTCTTTTCTTTGTCATGTGACAGAGAATCTTATAGTTTTTGGGTCATCAGTCAGAAAAAACAAACGCGCTGACGTCACATTGGACTTTCTCCTTTTTACAACATATTACAGACTTAATTAGTCATTAAATGAGTGTTGAAAGATTATTTGGCGCTCATTTTGGCTGTGAAATCAGTGTTTTGTAGCACATTAGAGGCTCCTCTGAAACCTCTCTCTACGGTTTGTAATTCAGTTTTTCCAGCTTTTTTGTATCATGTGACACAAAATTGAACATGTGTAGGTTTTGGGCTGTGGAGATCACCTTGTAGAAGGTGTAAATGCTGTCTTTCTTATCTATTTTTAAAACATTTTACAGACTTAATTAAGCAAGAATGATAAGAAGAAGATGAGATAAACTTTAGTGGTCCCTCGCTGGGGAGGTTTACAAGTTACAGCACCTAGATACAGATGAGGCAAGGAAATACAAAAGTGCAATAAGGCTAAAAATAAAGATATAATAAAGACAATGCACAGAAATTAGTGTTTTGTGGCAGAGGCAGGCTCTTCAGAGGCCCCCTCTGTCGGGTTCGTAGGGTTTTAATCCTTAATATGAAAATGACTCACCATAAATAGCACTGTAGCATCTTAACCTTAATGTTAGCCTAATTCATGAAGTTAATTTTCTGCTAAATAACATTTTAAATATGCTGTATAAATAACAGTGACTTGACTCTTAAGCAGCTACAGATGTGACCATGACTCTTCTGATGGCAACATTCACTGGGTTTACAGTAACAGCTCATAGGAGGCAAGAGAAACAACATTTATTAGGACAAAAAAAAGGTCTGAAAACAAGTGGATTCATTATTAATTTCATTTTGAAATGGCTAAACTTGTGTTAAATGCCTCGTATGGTTCATCAAACCTGTTCTCAAGAAAACCCTGTCATGCACATGTGTGTTCTAGCTGACTTATTCAGTTTAAAGTGAACGTAGTGAAGAGAATGTGGATCAGCACTGCCTCCAGTTCCTCCAAACTAGACCTTGAATGTCAGCGTGGAGCTGTTGGATGTGACCGGTGAGGGCAGGAGCTCTGAGGGCAAAAGTTAAATGTCTGCAGATGACATTTGTATGATTCAGGAGTTTGGTGTTTTGCTGCTCAGACTCGTGCAGCTGGAGGCATAGGCGAGGTCTGGACAAGGTGAGGAGCTCAGTGAGCGTGAAGCCGATTCCTGAAAGAGACAGACAGGTGCATCGCTGCTCGGCTTCCTCAGGGAACAGTGCATAGTGCAGATCCTCTCAACTGTGAGATTACAGTTTCTATCGTGCAGCTCTGTGAGTTCCTCGTGCACGAGCATGTATGATGGTGATGGAGTCGGAAACGCCGATGAGACATAATGATATTCCTCCATCATACCTGAGCTAACTTGTCATTAGTTATTTCTGTTCTACTGGCAGAAAGTAATCAGGTTTTAACTGTGAGGGAAGCAGCTCTGACAGTTGTGTAACAGGGTTTGTCAACAGTCAAGAGACATTAGTCATTTATTGATCCAATGTGCTTTCTGATAGACAGGAGCCTCCAGGCCTCTTTACATAAGGAAGCAGTAAGAAGACGCTACTCAGTTATTTCAAATGGACACATTCAATGTCTTTATTAGAGGAAAACTGGTCTCGCTTCACCTGAAGTGTTTCACAAACTTCAGATCTTCTCAAAAATGTTCATCTCCACCTCTTTCAGACATCCATTTGTCCTTTGACAGAAATCAAAAGGCAACTGTTAGAGTTTTAAAAATGTGACATCTCTCTGTTTTTCTTTGTCACATGACAGAAAATGTAACATCTTTTTTTTAAGATTTCTTTTTGGCCTTTTATGCCTTTATTAGATAGGACAGTGGATAGAGTTGGAAACAGGAGAGAGTGGGGAAGGACATGTGGTAAACACCCGAGGTCAGAATTGAACCCGGGACAGCCGCTACGCCTTAGCACTTGGGTCACATGACATAACCATTAGGCTATCGGGGTGCCCAAAAGTTTAACATCTTTAGATTTTTGGCTATCAGTTTGAAAAAGAAGCACAAGAAGACATCAGCGTTTAGATACTGAATGAATATTTGGCATTCATTTAGTCTTTGTTGCTTACATTTAAGATATCCTTTTAACATATTTAGTATTTCAAATTTCAAATGATGTAATGTATCCATTAAAGAGATGAACCTACTGATTAATTAACTAACACTTTTCTCACCTGAATATTAAAATGCCAAATTCTGGAAATATACATTCAGAAAAATAAAAGTCCTAACTGGAACCAAAAATGGTGTTGTAGTTCAACAAAGAGCCTTTTAGCAAATAGATCCTTCAAAGAACCATTTCTGTAAACAGTTCTTTAAAGAACCCCCAAAGGTGCCTCGAAGAGCCATCAAAACATGGTTCCTCTAGGCACCTTAACTAGTAAAGAAAAGTTTTAACTGTTTGTGTGTGTTTTTTTAATGCATGTTGGAGAATTTTTAAATGTTTTTTTTTTTCTTCCACTCAATTAAACAAGGAAATATTCGTAAAATTATAATAAGAAAAATACTGGCTAGTTGCTGCTCCAAGACACTGTACAGACTACCTCTTACTTCGTATTTGGGAAGAAATCAACGCATGTTGACACAGCTTGGGAAAATTTTGCCTTATTTTTTGCTCATTTTGGTATATTTGGACACTTTTGCCAAGTTCTGGTCATATTCTGTCCCATTCTGACAGATTCTGAGCACATCTTGGTTTATTTTTGGCACATTTTATCATAAATGTCTCCACTAAGCTGGCAGAGCCTCATCTAGAGGTTAATAGTGGACAACTACTGGTGTCACCACCACTAAATATCCTGCTATTGAAAGCAAACTGTGTCAGAAGAAACACGTCCTTTAAAATAAAAGACTTTATACCACTACTTTTTTTGTTAGGGGGGTCATGCTTCTGTGACCCTCTAAAAATGGCTTCACGACCCACTTTTGGGTCCCGACCCACCAGTTGAGAACCACTGCCATAGAAGAACCATGGTAGTTCAACAAAGAGCCTTTTAGCAGGATGTTCTTTAAAGAAGCCCTAAAGTTAGTTTTTCCTTTTAAAGCCCTTTTACAGACTTAATTGGGAAGGAAATACTTTTTTTTACATGAATCAGGAAAGAAAACAATGGCTAATTGCTGCCTCCAAGACCCTGTACAGAATATGTCTGACCTTGTATTGGGGAAGAAGTGAGTACATTAGCTGTTAGTGTTTATTTATTTATTTTTTTTGTCATTTCAGTCAGACTGTGGCTGGACGTCTTAATCAGTGTCTGTCTCAGCAGCGCCTCTTGAATGTGACACCAGGGGAACAGAAAGTGTCTGTGTCGTAATGAGCTTATTCTGCCGCCACACATCCACTGAAGGCAACATCAGGTTTCTGTCTTGATTCTCCGGCGACAAAAGAGGAAAGTGATGTTTAACCAGCTCCGCCGGGGTCAAGAATGCAGAGGACTGGCGAGGGAACAGAATTCCCGACACAAGTGATCTCTCCTCCCTCCTTTTGAAGTGGGACCCGCTGAGATCTCCAAGCTCGGCGGCTCCTTGAATCGCAGGATCTTCGCCTGCGTCCCAGACTGGCCTAACCTGGAGGGTCAACCCAAGTTTACTTTCTCAGACACGCGGGCCCAAAGAAACAGAATCTGTGCAGCTTAAACTGTTGGGCTTGCACAAAGGGAGGGTCATCTCTGGCTCTCCGTCTCCCACTCCTCACTCTGCTGTTTGTTAATGACACAATGGGCACATAAAGACTTTGGTTTTTATCTCCAAAGACAAAACACTTCTTCTTTTTCCAGCCATGTAACCAGTCTGGTTCTAAAAGACGGCTTTGAAGTGGGTCTAAAATCTGAAAAAGCAACGGCTCAGATCCTTTTTTAGTCTTTTCAATTGTGTTCTTATTTCAAAAGAGCTGTTTTTCCCCTCTTATGCCAGATTTAATTCAATTTACTCAGCAGCTCTTTGGTGAAATTGGGCCTAATTTAATCAAGTTATCAACAAATAACCAGAAAGATGTGTTCAACAAGTTGGCAAATACATAAATTGATCTGATTATACCGTCTTTTCTAGTTACTTGGTAAATTTTCAGTTTCACAATGTCAGTTTGAGAAGCCACTTGTGCTGTGTGACATGAACTCTGCAGATTATCCCATTTTTAGAGACAGGAGTCTTTACTGCAATAGATTTTATTCACTGGATGAACAGTCGTCATCATTCTTTTTTGAAACTTTCCCCCCCAGAAATCAAATTTTCCTTGTATAGACCAAGAGTACACACTATTTAAAGGTGAATGAATTTGCTACCATTTATAATTCAAGCTTTTATTGTCTTATTTAGGATTGTGGCTCCGTCTTTGCTGTGAAAAACAGACCTGACTGAATCTTAAGTTCTCCTCCTTTTCTTTCACAACAGACACAAAATATGGCATTTAATTGTCAGTTATGATAATGCAGGACTTTCTGACTACATTGGATGTATTTTATTTACCTTTTTATATGCTGATGCTGTTATCCAGACAGCATCATAACTGGATTTATTTTACACTTAAAGCAATCTGGCAGCATTGTTCATTAGGGATGCTAAAAGGAGATATTCCTCAGAGTCTAACTCAGTGCAGAGAAGTAATGATTAACTTCAGTGGAGTGAATACATTTATTATATTACTTGGATTTGGAATTCATTCTAAAGTATTGAAAACATATTTTAAACTCACAATGTGTTTTTTTGTTAGTTTTTCAGTGTTGGGTGCCATTTGAACTATAGCAGCTGTGTTGAGTTCAGACTGTAGCAGGCGCTGTTCATACAGCAGTGATGGATGGAAGCTGTTTATCTGCTGTGTCTCCTGGTCTCAGGAACTCTAAATGTGGCTCCTGTAAAGTTTGAGATGAAAACTAAAAAACTAAATTGATTCAATTTCAAATATCCTTTCACAATATTCCACAAGGTAAACTTTAAAACCTGTCATAGAAGCAATTAACCTGTTGACTTATTTAACCAACAGGTTTCATTTGTCACACCTGAATATTGAAACCAAAAGCGATTCTTCACAGTGATGCCATAGAAGAATAAGTTTTAGCTCCACAAAGAGCCTTTTAGCAAGAGGTTCATTGAAGAACACTCAAAGGTGTCTCATACCCCTTTTGCACCGAGCTGGTTCCAGTGCTAGTTCAGAGCCAGAGCGTGACTTAGCACCAGGTGCTAGGTCAGGCTCAAAGGGGCCTCAAAGAACCGTCAAAAATGGTACCTTTAGGTATATGAATGGTGCCCCAAATAACTGTAGCAAAAATAGAATCTTTAAGAAAGTCAGTTCTGAGTAGCCGTTTAGCTCGCTGAGTTAAGGCATTACCATATGGGTCAGGTCACCATCATTCTATTACAGACAGGTAAGGTGTTCAAAATGTCAACTTCAGAGAAGCGCAAACACAAAGTCAGTCACTAGCAACAGAGAGCCCTAAAACCTGAAATGAACTTGTGGATCCAAATTAAAAATCAAGAAACACTGAATGTATGTGACAGCTATAGACACCCTGACTGTGATGTGTGAACTGTTAATGTAGGGTTCTTTCCATTACTATATATTTAAAATGTTAGGTTGTGGACTGTTCATCAGCAACCACATGTTACAAGGTGCCAACTTGGGATTTGTAAAACTGTAATGGGTATTTCTCAGTTTCCTGATGGTTAAGAAAATAACCTGCAGTTTAATGAAGATCATCATTAGTTACAGCTCTGATTTGATGCTATTACCTGTTACCAAATGACACAGGTCTCTCCCTACACCCCTTGTGAATTCAAACTTAAATAGTAATCAAGAAACACTGAGTGAATGTGACAGCTCTAGACACCTTGATTTTGAGAATTTTTAGATAAGAATGCAGGAATTTTCAGCATTTCTGGGCCTCCCATTATAATATATGTAATATTTTAGGATCCTGGCCAGACAGAAAAAACATGTTACAAGATGCCAGATTTAGGAGTTATGATGGATTTGTCACAGTTTTCTGATGGTTGATTGAGAAAATAATCACGAGTTGCTGCTCTAATTTGCACCAAAATAACACAGAGCCCTCAAAGCTAGAATTAACTCGTGGATCCAAAGTAAAAATCAAGAACCACTGAATGTATTTGACAGCAATTTTATGAATGAATTGTAAAAGTAGGAATTGGCAGCATTTCTGGGTTATTTCCATAAGAACCCATTTCTTTGCATCAAGCTAATGGTTATTTTCATCAGTCTGGAAGTTATTTTCTCAATAATCAGAAAACAGTAAGAAATGCATCATAACTCCCAAATCCCCAGCTGCCATCTTGTAACATGTTGTTCTGTCTGCCTAAGAACCCTAAATATTAAATGTATTGGGATGGAAGGAACCCAGACATGCTGCACATTCTTCCATTTACAGGCAGAACAACATATTAGATGATGGAAACGTGGGGTTTGGGGAACCGTGGTGAGCATTTCTCACTGTTTCCTGAAGATTCATGGGGAAAGTCTTGGAACAATTTCATGCTGAGAAAAATGAACCTTTAGAACCACATAGAGTAAGTCTTCATTTACATCCATCCCCTGAATAAAGAGGTTCTAGAAGCAATTAGGCGTAATTTAATATCAATTAATGCATTAATTAAGGCCTATTATTTAAAATACCTGCACATCTGTGACCAGCCAGGCCCATTTTACTAAATATTACATGCATTAGAATGGAAGGAACCCAGAAATGCTGCAAATTTGTACATTTACAGACAGAACAACATATTAGAAGATGTTTTCTGATGGAGCTCCAACTTCATGCTGAGAAAAATAACTTCAACAAAATAAAGAACCTTTAGAACCACATATGATCCATCCCCTAAATAAAGAGGTTCTTTAATTGGAAGGCATAATGGAGAATATGCATGATTTAATATCTAGTAATGCATTAATAAAGGCCTTTTAATTCAAATAC
>OMNN01019840.1:0-11482 GCA_900302755.1 Chromis chromis
GGTTTTAGTGGCGTTTGCTAACGAGGCATTCATACTGATCCATTACAGAGTGCCACACACACGCGCACACATGCGCACGCACACACACACACACACGCACACACACACACACACACACACACACACACACACACACACGCACGCACACACACCTTCACATCACCTCTGTCAGCCCTGACCCCATACCAAATACCCAGGCTCCCCCCTGTATCCAAGGTGACCAAATGAGGCCCCAGCTATCGCCTAGCAACCAGGGAACAATGAGCTCCAAGGAGACGGAATGGCTTGAGCAAAGGGCAGGCTATTCTCCGGGGATGGAGGGAGGGATGGAGGGATGGGAGCCAAGGTGGGGAGAGGAGGGGACTAGGGGTGATGGGAATGGTGTTAGGACACATCTTTAACCATGTCACAAAGAGGGTGCCTGCCTGGGAAACAAGGCAGTGCTTCTCTAACCCCGCTGGACATCTCCGTTCAACTTTGCTCGTCTCACACTCATAACTTGAAAAACAAAACAAAACAACAACAAAAAACAAGTTGACTTCTTTTTTTTTTTCTACCCCAATATTCTCTTCACATCGAGTATGAGGGAAAGCCGGGAGTAGAGCCAGAAAAAGCAGGGAAAAATAAAACATTACATAATCCGCTCTTCCGTTCTCTAAGACATCTGTCAAACATGGAGAACGTCTATTCTACGCAGACTAACTCAGGACTGACAGCGCTATAATAACCTCCGTACAATCAGCCTTGGAGACTTTTAACTAATTTGTTTGTTGACACCGACAATCCTGAAGCTTTGACTTCACTCGCACCGTGAAACAAACTTTTATCAGTGCTGCATCACTCTGCCCTTGGAGCAGCGAGGGTGTTAACGCAGATGTATCACCATCTTTCAGCTTTCTATATCCAGAAACACAGGTAGGAAGGTGAACGAGGGTGAGATTGCCGAGGGGCCGAATGAAGCATAACAACGCTCTGCCAATTCAGTCTCCATAGAAACTATTAGGAGCTATACTATAAAAAGACAAAGGAATGAGAGGAATAAAACCCACCCGGATAAGTGGCTCGAGCTGTAATGATTTCACCGAGATATTCATCACATATCAGGGCTTGATTGGGCCAAAGTCAGTAAAACAACTCCTATACAAGGTCCTGTGCAATCTACAAGCCCAATTAAAAAGTTTTTTTATTAATTAAGAGGAGAAAGAATGAGAAAGTGATGAGTAGGGGGGGAGGTAAGGAAAGAAAGAGGAAATAAAATGGGTAAAATGAGTGTCCAGGAAGTGTGGCGGGCTGGTGGTCACCAGTCTGTTAGCTTGTTCATGTGAAAACTCTTTGTTAGCCCTGAATGGCCTGCTCTCTTTTACAACAGCTTTATGAAGTGGAACCTGGGCATATCCTCTCTGCTCCCAGTGTACACTTTACACAAACTGGCACACAAAGACAGTAACTTTCTTCTTTTTTTCCACACAAACTAAACAAATTTGTGTTTTAAACAATCGTAAATGTTGGTCTGACAAAAGAAATAATTTCCTCTTGTTATTTTCTGCCTAAAATGCAACAGTCGAAATGCAAATCAATGAATAATTAAAATAACAATCAGCTTCAACCCTAATATGCACAAACATAACAGCCATAATACAATGTGGACAGGAAAGTGGCCTAATCTACAATACAGAGGTAATCCCTCTCTGTGGGACTAATGAAGGTGTCACGGGGAGGGAGCAATAATGGTGTGTGGCTGGGCATTACGGATTAATAGATACACACTCTCACACACACATTCATATATTGGTTTTGAAGGATTTACCAGGCTGGGCGAGGAGGATTTAAGGAGCAGTGGTGTTGCTTCTGCGCGAAGTCAAATCAAAGAGCATCAGACTTTGTTCAACTATTCCTCCATCGCACTTTCTTCTCCCTGAACTTATTCAGATGGTAAATTTATGAAGTGTTGACACACTTGGAGAGCAAACAGGGAGCAGTAATAGAAAATGAGTTTGTGTGTCTGCCATTGATTTCTGTTCTATACTGTTGTTGTGTGTGAAGCATCTGACCTTCTGTGGCCTGTAAATATCAGTAAAGGTCTCTGGGATAACGTATTGGACAAAGGAATGCTATAACTTACACAGACCATAAAGATTTGTCACATTCTTCGACAGTAGTGTGCCTCTGAATCTGGCTTTGGACACCCTTGACTTCATGGGAACCGTTTGCATCTCCAAGTCTGGCCTGGGCTGGGCTTGACCCACTACTCTTCTATTCTACAAGCCACAATCCTGCGCTGGTAATATCCACTTCACTAACACCAGCACCAACAACACCCCCTCCAGCCATCGGCTTGATCTCCACATGAAAGGCTCCGCAAGCTCATTACCACAGCCTGGGGCTCATCAGGGCCTCCACTAACCAGGCCTTTTATAAGCCAGAGAAGATGGAGAAATTCAGCCAGGAGGGGGGGAAAGTAGAAGGAAGATCTCATATTGGACTCGCCATCCCGAGCAGCCAGGTGGTAAAGACACAGATAAGACACGGGGAGGAAATAACAGAGGGGGAGGAAAGGAAAGCGATAAGGAAGGTAAGGACAAGGTAGATGACAGGGAGGAAGTGAGGTACAGTAAAAGGGGCAGGGGGGATGATGGAGGGAAAACGGGGAAAGCTGACAGAGGGAGGAGGCCTTCTACTCGTATCTCTGTGCAGCGTTTCATCCTCTGTAGGGCCCCAGTGTCACTCAGGCCTCCTCCAGCAGAGTCCAGCTTTGAAGTGATAATGGGGCTTTTGGCTAATGCTCTACTGCAGGTGCCCCTGGCTCCCTCTCCTCCTCTGTCTCCCAGCACGGCCACATAGATGAGAAGAGATGAGAATCCTTTCAAAGTCTACAGATGAGGCCAATCTTTCTTCTCTGTGCCTCTTTTTCTTTCTTTCGCTTTATCTGCCAACCCCACTTACTCTATCCCCACACTATTTATTGCTTCCCAGGCACTGACTGTCACTTTCGGGTCCTTCTATTGCCCTCTAACTCATTTTACCCTCTTTCCACTCATCTCATGCTTCATCTATTTGCTTGATTGAATTGCAGTACCACACTGGATTGGGGAGGAAAGGGATTTTAAACTACCCCCGAAAAAACAATTTAAAGTTCAGGAGGGAATGAAATCAACTTCCTGAGCTGTATAAATAGTTAATCAAATGTAAAATAGGATATCTATACAATGAAATGATTACGGAACATGTTTTATATTCCTCTGCTGCCTCAATTTCATTTCTTTCACGCTGCTCTCTTCTCTTTCACCCTTTCTGCTTTCCAACTGTGCCTGGTATCACTCTCTCCTTCTCAATCAATACTCGGTGCCTCTCTGCTCCTCTTTGCTCCCTCTGAGGTGTCAGATTGGTGTGACTGCACAACAGGTAAACACACACAGGCCTGGCTGCATCTCAGATCTAACACTCATTTCTGGAAGCTTTGTTTGGGTGGGGCAGGTGCGTGCGTGTGTGTGTACGCTCCCTGTCGAAGCAGCGGGGAAGGGGAATCGATTCCATCCCCCAGCGATTTCCTGTTAAACTGCACAAAGCTAAGAAGGGAAGACGCCCCCTGCACAGCACATCATACTGTTTTTCGGCAAAGAATATCTCCACAATAGGCATGCACATGCACTCTGGGGCTAATGGGATCACTGCTTCATGCTGTGATACCAGCAGGAGGGTATTGTGAGAAGGAGCCAATATTGGAAACAGATAGACATTTGTACTGGAATTCAGATTTTCCTCTCTGCCACGCTCACCGACCCTGCACTGCTCAATATGTCTTTTTACTGGATTGTCAGCAGTCCACTTGCCTAAGCAGACAAGTGTCTTTGTTTACCGAGAAAAGACGGATGGCTGAGGAGAGCATGGAGGCACACGAGGTTCTGGTTGGATTCATAATTCAAAACAGTTGAAAGGGATGCGTGTTTAAACTTTACTTTCCAGGTGTTGTGCATGTTTGTCGTTTTCCACAAGTCGCCCTGAGAATGTTTACATGTGCACATAACTCATTACGGTGAATCACCAAATATGGGTAAACAGGTCGATTTAAGTGTTTACGTAACTCAGAGTAACAGTTGTTTGCTTTAACGTCGACATAATGTCTAACAGGGTGTCTGATGGATTTCGGAGCAGATGGATTTTGTTCGTGATTATTGTTTACATTCTCTGACGGACTGTGAACAACTGATTTAGAGGTTAATCATACATTTGTATATATTTTATGCAAGCAGGAGTGAATTATTTACGAAACCTGTGAAAAATTGGACACATCTAAATGATTTTTTGGTCTTGTATAATTTGGAAGATAGCAAGAGATGCATTATGTTACACCTAAAGTGAGAAAGGGATACTAAAAAGATAGGTTAACATAAAAAAGAAAAAAGAAAAAATAGTCCTAAGGGTGGGGACCTAGGTCCACTCTTCTGTGGTATATGAAACCAGATCCACACCAAAATTCACTAGGTTCTTCCTTTGCCAACATTCCACCAAGTTTCATGAAAAGTGGCCCAGTAGTTTTTGCATAATCCTGCTGACAGACAACAAGCAGCTATGAAAACATAACTTCCCTGGCGCAGGGAATAATCAGACCAAGAACAACAGGGATCCAATATTTTTAATGCTTAAACCCCTAAAAAAAAAACTCCTCATGTATTTGAGACAAAAGGGAGCTGACTTTGCCTTTCTGCATATTAGAAAAGACAGACTCATCAAAGCTATGATGAGATTTGTAGGAAACACTGTTGACTTTGCTGACTCTCCAAAAAAGTTGCCATGAAAAACATACGTATGCATTAAAATATAAAACTAGGCTGTTATTTAGGTAGGAAGTTGGGTTTACAGCACTTAATGTAAGTTAGTAATTTATACAGTAGGTAAATTAGTTTAATAATTCTTATTTAGTTCTATTTGATTTGCAAAGGATAAGCAGTTCGACAGTTTCATTGCATTAGGCTTGATTTACAATGCTTATAATGGCTATTATTCATTAACTCTGAGCATTTTGTTGCTATTTCCCTTTTTCTATTTGAGGAAGATTTCTTTCATTAAAGAACTGAAACAAGAAATGTGGAGTCCTTTTGAGTGTCAACTATAATTGTTGCAATAAACCCAGGAACACTAACAATGCACTTTTCTGAATAATCTACTTGCAGTGTGCATTTAGTTCACTGTGGTGCACACTCATATCCAGAGTAATTTGGGGATGCCAAGAGTAATTTGATAAATTAACAAGTGATTAAGGCCTGTTGAACTTGTCAGAGTATGACCTGATAGGCAAGTGGTTAGGGTGCAAAGAACATGGGCACAAATGTCCTGAGGAGCAAGTTCATGGTTCAGTTTCCACCTAGTCAGACCATTTGCTGCATGTCATTCTCCTACTCTCTTTCTCCAAATTCACTATCAAATAAAGGCATAAAATGTCCCAAAAATTATCTTAAAGATGTCTAAATAAATTTCAACTTTAATATCAGATTTATTTCCTGGTTAATGTATAAATTAACTGTTGATTTTGTCATAAGTGCAATGTAAAAACACACTTCCCTGTCAATTTCCAGGTCTGTTGGCGCATTAGGAAGGAGGTGACATGCTCATGAACCCTTTAACAGTGGTTACAGAAAGTCAAAAGTTGCTTCACTTAGCCTTGCTTAAGATTTTCTTTGCTAAGATCCAAACCAGCAAACCTGTTGTCACAAGTTCATCTCTTTTACCATTAGCCTGCACCACACTAACCTCATTAACCTCACGGTAAACAAAACATAATTTTTATGCAGTGAAACACTCAGCAGCAGCTCTATATCCTGCAAAGTCTCAAGAACAAAAGACCTGGAGGTGCGCCCCAGTTTAAAACCCTAAGAATGGACCTGTTCGCCACAGACAGAGAGGAGACAGAGCCCAGAGTTCACACACATGCACAAACACACAGAAATATAGCCACGGGGAAGAGGAAGGAGTTCAACCGAGTCTCTCCTTCCAGAGGATAAAGGGATGCATCCAAAGCCTATAATTACATATACACACACAACTAAAAATCCAAAAATCTCTTTCCATCCATTACACCACACTTTTCCCAAGCAATTGGATCAGTTTTCGTTCAGAAAATATGAGGCTCTTTTTGAACTATTTCAGCTCCCTCAACTCTTTCTCTGTGTGTCTTCCGCTTGCTCTGAAAAGGTAAACAGCCCAAGTCTGAAACCCACAGAGCATTGGTTGCTACAGCAGCAAATCAGCAGGAGGTGGGCAAAGTATGTGTGCGCAGTGGCATTTGTGTGATTGCATGTGTGTGTGTGAAGGCATAATTTGCCCTGCAGTTTGTTTGTTTGTTCTTTTTTAAATCTCAGAATCAGAGACAGAGCCCGAGGCCACAGGATAGGGCTGGAACAATCATTTACTGTACGCGTGTGGGTTTGCTGAGCAACACATGCGCATGTGTGTAGTTCCGTGCTTCTTCCTGCTTTGCAGGATGTTAGAAAAGGGTTTCGAACCACCCTCTCCCCTCCCCACCCATGGGATGAGAGGCTGTTTGGGTCTGCTTGGGTTACTTCCAACACTGAGCTCCAGAGCCTCAAGTCCAGACCCTAACAGCTCATAACTAGAGATTACACACAAATACTGTAGTCTTGCTGCTAAGCACCTCACACACGACACTTCCATATGATGATCCAGAGCAGATAGTGTTGATCGAAACCCCAGGTCTTGAAATGAACTGTAACGAGATGGACAGATGCACTGAGCGAGGAAACACCCTTTGCAAGGAGATTGCACTCTATTACGACTGTGATGAATGAGCTGGGTTTCTCATTCTGATGGCGGCACTCATAGCCTACTTCATGCTGCCTGACTGTGCAGACCCATTATGTATACGCATGACCACGAAGCATGTGTTCATACACACACAAGCAGGACAAACCAACTAGCACTACATTGGTTGTTATTCCTGGAACGGGACTGCAGCATTCCTCAAACCCCTGCTTTGAGATTCCAGGGAGTAAGTGTGTGTGTGTGTCTGTGTTTGTCTGTGTGAGGACATGAGGGTAGCCTTTTCTGCCATGTGTGTCAGTTCCAATCTGGACCAGGCAAAGGCAGCCGTCAGAGAGGCAAACTGTCGGCAGTGGCACACAGAGGAGGAGGAGGAGGAGGAGGAGGAGGCCTCCTTCGGCAGCCTTCGCAAGTGAAATCCCTGTGTGTGTATACTCATGACGGATCTAGACCACACTGTGATGTCTTATTCATGGCGTATCAATTCATAATGACCAGGCCAGTCCCCAACGTGAAGACGCACACACACTCACGCACACGCAGTGCACGTGTGTGATTGGGACGGTCATCGCAGAGGAGCTTGTGTGTGCGCGCATGTTTGCTTGTACGAATATTTAGAGCATCAGAGATGTTATGGATGTGTATGTAGAGCAGCCTGTACCAGACGCCGGACACACACACACACACACACACACACACACACACACACACACACACACACACACACACACACACACACACACACACACACACACGAGAAAACACAGCTGAGGAGGAAATGGCATCCTGGGGTCTTTAGCTGGACCGGTGTGTTTATTTTCCTCCCATGGTGCACCAGGGTGAAGCTGCTTAACACAAGGCCAGGGTTCCTGTGGGGCTCCATATACTGTATATGTAAATGCAGCCGTGCATGTGCAATATGGGAATGTTTTCTATTTCAGTCAAAGCTAGAAAGTTATTGAATATCAACACCTGAATATTGAAGGACAAAGTATTTTCCTTTTTTAATTTTTTGCACAGTCAATAAAAGGCTGGTCAAGTCATGTAGTGGTTCAAAGAGCTGCTGAAGTAGAAGGAGCAGAGAGGGAGCTCGGGGCCTGAGCGTTGGATAAACGTTTGGTTTTCCCTGCTGCCTCTGCCTGTGTCTGGATTATGAAGGGCAGATATACAGCACTTCAGAGTGTGCCAATTAACAGCCCCAGCAGCGGCCGCCACACAGGAGGGCCCCTCATAAAGACTCACCCTATGGTGTAAGCCCTGCCACTTCCAAGTGCTTTATCCGAGGCCGAGCCCATACACACAGCTGTTAAACTGGCAGGTTTTTAAGCAGCCCCAGCAACGCCGACAGGCCCAGGAGTTCATAAAGATTTTCTCAGCAAGTGCTTTCCCAAGGAAAGAGAGAAAGATGAGAGGAGGGGGAGGGAGCTGGGCAATCAAGGGGCAGACCTTGCTCAGAGACACGATAGAGCCACGACGCTTCCTGCCTTCATCCCTCTCTCTGTCCCTCTATCTATCCATCTCTCTTTCCCTTCTTCACTGCACTCTTCCCCCTCTTTTTCTTTTTTTATGTGAAGAACCAGTGATTGGTGGGGCAGCCAGCACCAGGCAGGGGGTGGCCTGCTGAGGACTTGGAAGTTGGGATAACTCCAATCGTCCAAGCCACTGCCACCCCTGCCTGCCACATACCAACTGCTGGCATTTGAACAGCTTTGATACATATTTTAAAGGCTGCAGTGCATCAGAACTGTACTAATCTTAGTTAAAAGGCGAGGCACCATATACCATTTCTTTCCTGCATAAAAGCCCAGTGTCTCATGCTGCAGATTTCTGGGATAGAAGGACATGCAAACTGTGCATTCAATCAACATGCTTGTGAAGTTTTTTTTATTAGCATATACCTATTGGCTAATGTATTTTAAATCAATATCTATATCGATATCGATATCTATAAGTACATATGCTTGTGTATGTATGTATATTAAACATTTTAGATTGTATTCTGAGATGTGACTAATTACGAACTGTTCACTGGTGTTGTGACAGTGGAGAGAAGTCGACCTCAAGCTATCAGAGTAATATGCATCCACGTGTGTGAAGTTCATATCTAAATGCCTTCATGCATTTGCGTATGTGCATGTGTGCACTAACAGCCTATAGGGTCCACTGCCATTGTTCCTGTGGACTAAAGCAGAGATAAAGCGGTTCAAACTGAGCTGACCACATGCGATACAGTATTGGCTACAGATGTGCCCAGACAGATCACAGGGAAAACGTGATGGCATTTCCTCAAGATGTGCATGTGTATTTTTAAACTTTGATGTGAACATGATTTGCCATGAAAAAACGCTTTGTTCGTGTGGTTCACATGGTCTCAATAACAGGGTTCATACATATTGTATGGGTATCCAGATTTTTTTTGTCTCAGTAATAGTGTAGGTTGATCTCAGGACATTTAGTAGCATGCAGAATGGGCTTTCTGGTAAAGAAAAACGGTGCACTTATAGTTGAATATTACTTTGATGATGGTTGTTACATGCACAGCATGTTAGTGGTGGAGACAGTTGGTATCACGGGTACAACAAAATTATGTGATATTCTTCATTTTGAGGTCACGTTTGGCCACAGGTCCTTTGTGTTGGCTCCTTTCTGAATACATTAGCCAAGCAGTTAAAAGACATAATGTGATATAATGACATGTGATCAAACAAATGTTAACATCTAAAGGCTGTCATACACATGCAACATCTTAAGATTGTGTAGATGGTTATTTTTTTGGTCCGCAGTCAACCGATATTTGTACTATAATAGTGTTTTTGCTCATTGAAGTTCTTTTTTATTATCTCTGTTGACTTCATTTGAACTGTCACTTCTTCTATTGTGGCCTAACTTAACATTTTTTGTTCAAAATGTTGCCTGTATACAATGGATGTTATTGTTACTGACCAGCTAAAAACCATTAAAATCTTTTTGGAAGGAGAGTTGGTGCAGTACATGTACCATGTAATTTGAATTTATGCGGTCTTGACTGACAACATGCCCTGTTTTTTTTTTTGTTTTTTTTAAAGTTCGTATAAATTTGATCCATGCTTTACTGGATGCTGCTTATACTGTATATCATTCCATGCCTTTAATATTCAAGAAGCTGTGCATGCAAAGAACACACATAAAAAACACCAACAGGTTATTTAATGGAACAGAATTTTATTTTTTTCTATATAATTTGCATAACATAGCATGAATAGCTCTGCTGTCAATATTTGCCATAGCTAGCTTCTCTTGAAACTCCTGGTATTGTGTCCCGGCTAATGTTATGAGGGGAACCATACAGAGGAAGGGCAGGTGTGAAGAAAGAGCCTCCAGTTCAAGCAGAGGGGAAAGGTATCAGTGCGAGGTAGTCTGGCTGTTGACCGGCCTGCTCTGTTTAGTTCAGGTTTGCGTGTGTGTGAAGTGATAGTTCCAACACATTGTGTTCTTGTTCTGCTCTTCTTCTGTTTCAGCTTTGGCAGGTGACCCGGCATTGGATGTACTGGCTACTGTACTCTGGGTGACAGCTTCTGACATTGTAATTGTCTGCTTTGGGCAAGGGGATGGAGGGTGTAATACATCTTATGTTTCCTTTCAGTAGAAATTATTGATAACTGCTGGTGAGAGGTGCTGTTGGTATCACTAACCTGGTCGGAGCAAGTCCTGATGATGGTAATTTACATTTACAAAATAAGTTCTGGAAACATTCAAATTAATCCGCTATGAATCTCAAATGAAAATGCAATATGTGGAAGACATCACAGGTAACAGTAACTTTCACTACAATCAATAAATAGGGCTCCGGTCAAAATAATACGATTGCAAGATTTATAAATATCCCCCTTTTTTAAACATAAAAATACAATAATAGTTCAAGTATTTAATCAATCTGAAATCACACACAACTATGTTTTGAGTTTTATTTGGGATACTTGTATGGATTTTATTCTCCACACATGGTGAAATTTTTTATTCTTTTAATAATATAAGTAATCATTTGCACAACTATAATAAATAGAAACTCCCTGTCTGTAAGTGGATAAGTGGACAGTTTTCGCATCAGTGCAAAAGAGGAAACCAAGACAGACAGCAGCAGAGAGGGAGAGTTGGACAGAGAGAGTAAAGATTTCACATTAGCAGGGAGGAAAATGGTGAGTTGCATTTGATATCAGCCTCTGCGCCGCACATGTGCTGGGAGAGCTCAGAGAGTACGAGGGAGAGAGAAGCATCCTCTACTAAATGGAAATTCCTGTGCTTCAGCCACAGCTGCAGTGTGACACTTCAGATGGCTGCGCTTCCCTTTGTACAGCCCCCTGGAATTAGCCCAAACCACAATGGCATCACATCAGAAAAGAAGGCAGGAAAATCAGACTTTATTATCTGTCGCTGTGGAAATATTTGTGCAGGGAGGAAAAGGGGGCACAAGGCCCTTGGCTTCCCTGCCATGTCAACCTGCATTTTATTACTGCAAACACACACACACACACACACACACACACACACACACACACACACACACACACACACACACACACACACATAATTTTCCAAAACACAAGGAGGTATTTGTGTGTGTGTTTGCGTGTAACCACTAATGCATTTGTGTTGATGGTGAAGAAGGAAGAGGGAGTTTAATGTGGATGGTGTGTGTGTCTGTGTGTATTGCAGAGGAAGAAGTGTTTTG